>ML685813.1:2974282-3022101 GCA_007922175.1 Pelusios castaneus | reverse complement strand
TCTTTCTTTCTTTCTTTCTTTCTTTCTTTCTTTCTTTCTTTCTTTCTAGCCACAAACCCAAGTTTATCTTAAAGGTTCAGAAATCCAGAATTCAAATAAAAACAAATATAGATTTTTTTTTAAAAATCTCATGATTTTTAAGCCAATCCTATGATTTAGGGAAGCCTGATGCATGATTTTTTAATGCTTGGGGTTGGCAATGGTAGGTAGTGTTAATATGAAGCATCTTGTTGGGCTTCACGGAGGGAGAAAACTGGGTGGACACAACAGAACGCAAAAGGAAGACGTGCCATAGAGCAGCACTGGAAGGATGTAGAGGAAAGTGTTGCAGACCCTGAAGCACCTGGACCCATCAGGTTGTGGGATGAGGATGCTGGAGCTTTACCGTTTGCTTTGAAATATCTCAGTGACTTCTAACTCGGGGGATTTTTTTAGGTTCTTTTGCAAACTTCTGCATTTACTGTGAGAAGTGGTAAGTTGCTTTTCAGACTGTTTCAATAAGGTGATTTATTTGATGTGGTCATCTTACCAGTGCCAAAAACGCAGAGAAAAAGTTTTACCATTAATTGGTTTTCTCCTGCTCTCAGAGCGATAGCTATTTCTAACCCCAGTTTGGCTGGGGAGGGGTCTGTAAACATAGCTTCCTTCTCTTTACAAGGTGATGTGTGTCTGCTTGATGCCTGTAGATCCAGTCACTTCTTCTTGACAGAAATATCCATGTGAACGTGTGATGTTCCCCTCCTGCAATCTGATCTGGTGTGTCACTGTGCCTCCCCAGTTGCCCACTCCTGGACCCCAACTTACCCCACTTTGCTAGGTAGACTCCCACGCCTGGGTCTGCCCACACCAGCCTCCTGCATGTAATCAGTCCCAGGCAATGGAAGGGCACTCACTATCCACTCAAAGGATGGTCCCCAAGTGAACACTCCCACCCCTAGATGCCACACCAGGAACTTCCATCCTGCAGGGATCGGGACCCCTTCCTGGATCCCTGTAGACTTGTATACTTCAGTCCATCAGTTTAACAAAGAAACTGATATGCAACTAGCCTTTGCTCTAAGGCATCCACACATTCATTCTCTATGTCTCCAAAGTTCACACTGCTTAAGATAAAACAAACACTAATTTATTGATTAAAACAAGATTTTAAGTAAGTATATAGCAAATTAATGCACAATCAATTAATCAATCAATCAATCAATCAGTCAAGGAGTTTATCACTCCCAAAGAAAAGGAAATATATATCCTAAGCTAAAATTTACTATAGGAGTCTATTTCTATCTTACCTACATCCCTGATTGCTGATGGTTTTGCATCTTGGCCCTTCTGGGGGGCCCCAGACCAGTTTTAAAAAAAGCTCCAGACCAGTTTAAAGTGTAACTTTTTCTCTCTTCAGACCCCCACTTGGCCCCTTCCTTCCTGGGATGAGGTAACTACTTAAAGAAGTTGGATATGCACAAGTCTATGGGGCCAGATGAACTGCATCCGAGGGTGCTGAGGTAGTTGGCCGAAGTGATTGCAGAGCCTCTGGCCATTATCTTTGAAAACTCGTGGCGAACGGGGGAGTTCCCAGAGGATTGGAAAAAGGCAAATATAGTACCTATCTTCAAGAAAGGGAAAAAGGAGGATCCAGGGAACTACAGACCGGTTAGCCTCACCTCAATCCCTGGAAAGATCATGGAGCAGGTCCTCAAAGAATCCATCCTGAAACACTTGGAGGAAAATAGAATGATCAGGAACAGTCAACATGGAGCAGTTCCTCAAAGAATCCATCCTGAAACACTTGGAGGAAAATAGAATGATCAGGAACAGTCAACATGGATTCACCAAGGGCAAATCGTGCCTGACCAAACTGATTGCCTTTTATGATGAGATGACTGGATTTGTGGATGTGGGAAGAGCCGTTGACATGGTATACCTTGACTTTAGCAAGACTTTTGATACGGTTTCCCACAGCATTCTCGTCAGCAACTTAAGGAAGTATGGGTTGGATGAGTGGACCATAAGGTGGGTAGAAAACTGGCTAGATCACTGGGCTCAGCGGGTCAGAATCAATGGCTCGATGTCTAGTTGGCAACCAGTAACGAGTGGAGTGCCCCAAGGGGTCGGTCCTGGGGCCGGTTCTGTTCAACATCTTCATTAATGATCTTGGTGATGGGATAGATTGTGTGCTTAGTAAGTTCGCGGATGACACCAAGCTGGGGGGGAATGGTAGACATGCTGGAGGGCAGGGACAGGATCCAGGGAGACTTAGACAAATTGGAAAACTGGGCCAAAAGAAACCATATGAGGTTCAACAAGGACAAGTGCAAAGTCCTGCACTTAGGATGGAAAAATCCCATGCACTGCTACAGGCTGGGGACCGATCCACTAAGTAGCAGCACTGTAGAAAAGGACCTGGGGGTTATGATGGACGGGAAGCTGGATATGAACCAACAGTGTGCGCTTGTGGCCAAAAAGGCCAATGGCATATTGGGCTGCATCAGTATGAGCGCTGCCAGCAGATTGAGGGATGTGATAATTCCCCTCTATTCGGCACAGGTGAGGCTGCATCTGGAATACTGTGTCCAGTTTTGGGCTCCCCACTACAGAAAGGATGTGGACAAATTAGAAAGAGTCCAGCGGAGGGCAACAAAAATGATTAGGGGGCTGGGGCACATGACTTACAAGGAGAGACTGAAGGAAATAGGCTTATTTAGTCTGCAGAAGAGAAGACTGAGGGGGGATTTGATAGCAACCTTCAACTACTTGAATGGGTGCTCCAAAGAGGAGGGAGCTAGGCTGTTCTTGATGGTAACAGAGGACAGAACAAGGAGCAATGGTTTCAAATTACAGCTGGGGAGGCCGAGGTTGGATATTAGGAAAAAGTTTCTCACTAGGAGGTTGGTGAAGCTTAGGAATGGGCTACCTAGGGAGGTGGTCGAATCTCCATCTTTGGAGATATTTAAGGCCCTGTTAGCCAAAACCCTGGCTGGGATGATTTAGTGGGAGTGGTCCTGCTTTTAGCAGGGGGTTGGACTAGATGACCTCATGAGGTTCCTGCAGCCCTATGATTCTATGATTCTTTGGCTGATCTTTTCCCCTCCTGAGCCAGGGAGCTTAATCTACATCATCTTTGTTATGCACTTCTTCACTGCGTAGGTGAGGAAAGACAACTGTTTGTCTCCCCCCACCTGAGCTATGTTGCATACATGGGAGTGTGTTTCACAGATGTACACATGTATGATGCTACAGGAAACACGCCACCATAAAAATAATGTAAAGCTGACTATGAGCACTTAAAGGAACACCTCACATGACATATTAAACCACACCATTACATTGCTAGGGTGAACAAGAAATGTACACAGATCTCATTGCAGGGGTGTGTGGAGTGCAGCACATCACAGAACCCTTATTCCAATGTAATCAGCTCTGCATGCTCAGGTGTCAGCAAGCACTAACAACTTCTGTGGGTAAAAATTTCAAAGTCAAGTCACTTAGAACAGTGGTTTTCAAACTTAGGGTTGGGACCCAGTACTGGGTCGCAGACCCTCTGGCACTGGGTTGTGGCACCCCCTGCTGCTGCCACCAAAAGACTGGAACGCATTGTTCAAAGATGTAATTGTTGGGTCCTGGGCATAAATCATTTTTTTCAACTGGGTGCTGAGGAAAAATGTTTGAAAACTACTGACTTAGAAGGCTACATCCAATTTTCAAAAGTCAGCTAGGAGCCTAACTTGTATTGGTTTTCAGTGAGAAGTAGGCGCCAAGGGTATGTCTATAATAGAAAAGCTAAGTCGACTTAAAGTCGACCTTGTTAAGTCGACTTACAGTGTCTACACTAAAAACTTAAGTCGACTGCCTGCATCCACACTCGCAGGTGCTAGGTCGACGGAGGAGAGCTGGAGCTGGAGGAGTTCAGGCGGGGAGAAAGGAGCCGCGGCTCCCAGCTCAGGGGAGCTGCAGCTTGGGACAAGGGAGCCGCAACTCCTGAAGAGAAGGGATCTGTGGCTCCCCGAAGAGAAGGGAGCCCTGGCTCCCTCCCTTTTGCCAGGGAGCCGCAGCTCCCTTGTCCTGGGGAGCCGCAGCTCCCTTCTCCCCAGCCGTGGCTCCCCCAAGCTGCGGCTTCCTTCCCCAATCCACAGCTCCCTCGAGCCCCAGCTCTTTTCTCCCCAGCCCTATGTCGACTTAGCCAATTAGGTCGACCTAGGGTGTCCACACCAGCTTTCGGTTGACTGAACAGGTAGGTGTGGAGGCAGTGTTCTGTAGGTCGACTTAAGCGTCTTTAAGTCGACCTAAGTTGCAAGTGTAGACATACCCCAAAGTGCTGAAGTCACTTTTGAACATGGGGAGTTAAGTGCTTCTGAAAATTTTAACTTGTAGCTTCTTCTCCACCACACAGGGACAGACTCTAGGCAGATATTTCTGCTTGTAAAAACAACATCTCAGTACATTTTTTATTGATATTTGAAGGTCTAGAATAGCAGCAGTAGCATCCAAGCCTGAGGTTCCCCTTCAGATATGAACTCTGCTGGATTACCCACTGTTCAGATAGCTAGCAAGATCCATCTGGTAGTACTCATGGGTCTGGGGCATTTAGGACTGCAGTCTAACCTTGGGGCAGCCGCTTCCTGTACCAGCTGTTTTCCATTGCTGCCTCTGCACTGTCATCTGCTGAATTGGCTGCTGCTGATGCTGCTTGGCAGCCAACCATTGAAGAAACTGTTGTTGCTTCTGCTAAGTCTGGTTTTCTGCCAGCCATTTAAATGTCCATTCAATTTCCATGCTGCCACACTGTGTGACTCTTCCCCTACATCTCCTAGGAGTGTTCAACAGGAATCTCACTCTGGCACCAAACAGGTCGGAAACACCCAAGTGGCCATGTCAGGAGACAAAAAGAAAGACAAAATTAGGAAACCCCATCTCTTTATCCTTGTAAAAATGAGAGAAATGCTAATGAAAGCTTGGGGAAAGGGTTCCTTAAGCAACACTGGTTACGAGGGGGGAGACAGTGGCCAACCATTCTAAGCTGCTTATTGTCCCACAGGTTTTAATTTCTGGTGCCATTGGTCTCTCTAAAAACTGAATGGGATAATTACAGTATTTAAGGATTTCTGGATGTCTCCAGAGAATGTAGTTTATAGCTACTACTTCAGGGAATAAAATAAAAACGAATACAAAAACTGAAGAAAGCCAGAGCGCAAATGGGAGTAAACCTTCTGCTGAGTAAGCTGCAAGCAGTGATGAGTTAACTTGTGGTTTTGGCCAGGTTTTGCTGTAGTGAAATTATGAGTAGCTTCACAGTCTTGCTGCTACCACAGTGTGGCAGTCTGAGTTACTGATGCCAGAAAGCTAGAGTTAAAGTAGACGGGCGTCTGTATATAAAAGAGAATCATGCAACATTAAAGGATCCCTATGTAGACCAAAACGTGACTTGACCATTGGGGGCGCTGAGGAAGATGCCGACAAGCTCTGGGAGAAAGTGCTGTGTGTCCGAGCTATTGTACAGAGAGCAATATTTTAAAAAGGATTTTCATACTGGAGAAAACTTTCAGCTATATCAAGCTTGCATCTAATAAAGTTATCCAGGAGCATCACATGTAAGATAGAGAGCGAGAGAATGGAAGAGCGCAGAATGCAGATACCCTGTTTATTTCGTAACACTAGCCACAGAAAGTACATTTTTCCTCCAAAATGTACCTTGCCTTCCTGTTTACTTCTGGGAACAATATCGGGTACTAATTTTGATTGATGAATCCTCTGCCTAAGGAATTGCCTTTCCCCTTATATACTGTCACAACAGCTGGGATCAGCCAGGGTGCTTTTGCTGACATGCTCTCCATTTGAACATCTGGTGACTGGAAGAAGTGCATTCTTGGTGGAGAATATTCAGCTTTTGAATTTACTTCTCCCATCATCATCAGGATACAGTGTAAAGCCTATCTGTTTTTTTCAGGGATTTGCCTGAGTGGCTGGCAGAGATGCTCATATTTAGCTTGTTCTGGGGGAGTACATTTAAGACCGACTTTGGTCAGTAAACTGTGTATCTTATTTTTAAACTATGTAAATGTACTCAGTGTCTGATAAATACATTTTAAAATAAAATCCTTTTACCTTATGGCTGTTTCACAATGATTTTAGTGTGTATGCTAATAATCCTAGTGCTGTTTATAGAAGAATAATCAAGAATTTTGATGCCTCTTAGACTATGTTCTCTTGATGCTGTAGAGAAGCCGGCTCACAATCACTTCCATGACAACAGAGTAGGATATAGCTTCTGTTCAGGATTATACCATCACTAAATCATTAAACAGAAGAAATTCACCCCTGTGGCAGGAAGTCTTATTATAACAAAAAATAATTTCAAGGGAATATAGAAGCACATTGGTCAAATAAAGGACTTTTCTTCAAACATGTTTTCTCTTTTTGAGATCAGTTAGTCTGCCTTTTAAGGTAATGAATGGAAAAATTGCAAGTCTGATATCAAGATGTTCTCACACATGGACTCTCTATAATATGACTGGAAGGTGATGGACTAAGCAGGTACCACTTCACTAGTGGTCCCATGGCATCTTCAGAAGGAACTCCAAATCCTATGAGGAACTCATTGTAGTCTCTCTTGAAGGCTGTTACAGATCCTTGGCATTCTCACTTTTGTCTACTTCCTCCATTCTTGTCTTTGTGAACTCCTTGACATAGCTTCCTTCTTTCTGTGTGGCATCTCTCCTTCATCAAATCCTTTGTTAAAACACACTACATTTGCCCAGACTTCCACTGCTGATCAACTATTCCTCTGCCTGCTCCCGCCTTCATCCTTTAATTGCTTGCAAAACTACTTGGAAAAGAGAACAGAGGCCAAATCTCTCCCCTTTTCCTAGTACAAGTAACTCTATGAAAGCTAGCGAGTATAATCTCATTAATAAAAAAAACTGGGATTTGGGCCCACATCTAACTTTATATTTGCAAAGCACCATGCTCTCCTGTGATATACAAGTAATTAATAATAGTCCCCTACAGTCTTGTATGCTAATTGTAAATTATTAGGCATATAAACAAAATATACCAACTTCATCTACATTGCAGGAGAGGGTGGGTGATGTTTTGTGGCCTGCATTGTGCAGGAGGTCAGACTAGATGATCATATTGGTCCCTTCTGACCTTAGAGTCTATGGCTATGTCTACACTTACTAAAATTAGTTTGAATTAGTTAGTTCGAACTAACTAATTCAAAATAATTTTTGTTAGTTCGAATTAGCGATCCCCATTGATTTCAATGGGCCAGTTAGTTCGAACTAAAAAATTAGTTCAAATTAACATGGCCACATTGGTTAATTTTGAACTAGTTAATTTGAATTAACCCTTACTTCTAATGCCCTATTTGAAGTTATTAGTTCAAATTAAGGAAGCCCTTAATTTGAACTAATTAAAGCCTAGTGTAGCCATGGCTTTAGTTAGTTTGAATTAAGCCTCCTTAATTCAAACTAACTTGCCAGTGTGGATATAGTCTGAAGTATTTTAGTACTTATTTGAATCACATGGAAATGATTCATATTTTAAACCTTCCCTTAACATTCTTTAATAAGTCAATATTACTTGTAAAATACGGTTTCAAAGTATGTGAAGTCCCATGTGCATGAAGAAATGTTCACATTTGAAAATCAAATGTGCACTTCATAATTGAATCCCTCATCTCCACATTTTTCTCAGGGTTTCAGTGGCTGGGAGAATTGCATACAGAGATACATGACTGTAGCAAGTTAACCGTGACTTTCAAATGAGATTTACCAATAACCATGCAGCAAGTCTATCTGTATACAAAGGAAGACTCAAAGAAAATTAATGTTTTCTGTTTCAATCACTGAGATGAATTTTCATAGCTTAGAACAAGCCTGCATTCATGCCAAGGGCTATAATCTGATTAAAAACTATAAATTCTCACTTAAAACTAAATTTACTAATGGTATTTGTATAGATATATATTAATTATATTTTGGAATTTGTTCAAAACAATCATACCAATGATCAGCTAAGCATTATTTACTGGGGGGGGGGGGGGGTTTCATACCAGATAGAAAGCTGTAGTGTTAGCTGATTTAAATATAATTTCATGGATAAGGTAGTGCCTCCCTGGCTGACAGACAAATCTGGTTTATTATGAGCCTACAAGAATCCAGCTATCTGTTGATGGCACAGTGAATAACTGGCACTCTTGCACCACTATGAAACTTAGGGGGAGCCGACAACTGCATGGGGATATGAAGAGCTACTTTTGCACTACAGGGGCCTGTTAGCACATAATTTCCAGTGTGAAAGCAGGTAACCAACTGGTAGCACTAGCTGTGTTGCATTCCACCCTAGGCTGGATGTATCTTATTCACTTTTTCTGTACATTTCTGGTATCTGTTGTAGGGATTCATGGCCCGTGGTCTATGCTGAGACGGCATGTCCAGGCACACCTGGACCACCTCGATGCATGATCACGGGCTGTCCACCTGTAAACATGCTGGGCAGGGGGAAAGAGAGAGCCTGATGGAAAAACACTGAGTACACTGAGCTTTTGCCTTCAGCTTCTTGTTATGTCCTTGTATCCTGTTATGTTCTTGCACAGGAATGCTTATCATGATCTTATGTAAGTTGTTTGCTCTGTCTAATAAAAGGAGGTAGCAAGCTCAAAGAAGCAGCTTCTGCTCCTCCATGATTTGACACCCAGTGTCTGTCATCCCTTCATCTGGCGCCCATCCGTGGGGCCCCTGTGCCTGTCTACTTTCTAGATTTCTCCTGCTTTCCCAATGTGGGCACACAGACAAGTTTAGTGACTTGTCCGTCTGAGGCTTTTGCCTCGGTAAATCTGTGTGGTGCATTTACTGTTTCGCACAAGGGAAAGCAATTCCTGTCCTCCTGTCTACTATTTGTCTGCCACTCCCACTCACCACACCCGGCAAGGGTTACAGACGCGTCACACATCTTCGGATCCCGGTGAGTATGGGGGCCTCCCTGTCTAATGTGCAGATTCGCCACTGTAATGAGTTGGCTTATTTATTACGCAAGGCTCAACATTCCTTTACGCTTAATGATCACAAGGCGCTGATTCATGAGGTTCACGGCCAATGCCCCTGGTACCCTGATGCTGGAACCCTCCGCTTGGAGGATTGGGACCGCATTGGCCGTACCCAGCATGCTGAGCCTCGTGCAGGTATCAAGGTGCTCCATTCTTGGCACCTTTGTCGAGATGCTGTTGAGCGCTTTGCGCCACCGACACCTCCCACTTATATTTCTCTTTCTACTGTCCCTCCACCGCAGTCTATTCCCCAGATTATCCCCCCTGCCCCCCTGTCCAACCCCCTCCAAGCCCTCCAAGCCCTTCAAAACCCCCTGATCCTGATCCTTCACTTCGACCGTCCGCAGTGCAGCAAATGGCTGAGACTGCCCGCCGTACTGCAGACCTTTCCGTGGAGGAACTGGCCGAACTTATGGCGGTCTGTCCAGTCACCCGTACACCTAACGCAGACAACACCGTCACAGTGACACATCAGCCCCCCCTCACCCCCAACCTCACCCTCGCTGCCCCTGCTGCCGCTACCATCCCCGTCCAGCATCTCCGCGCCGCCACTAGCGGTAGCGCCAGCCTGGACTTAATTTTACAGACTGATACCGACTTTCAGTTTCCTGGTGAGGTGCATGTTGTCCCCACGCAGGTAACGGGGCCCCTCCCCCCACATGTAGTCGGTCTTATTTTACCACGTTCCCATGCCGGTTGCAAAGGGTTTTTTGTCATCCCCGGCGTGGTTGACGCCGACTACACCGGGGTCCTCAAGGTCCAAGTATGGACCAACCTCCCTCAACAATTGCCGAAAGGATCCTCGGTAGCCCAGCTAATTTTACTCCCCTCCATGGTCCCTGGGGCAGAGCACAAAGAGTGGGGCGATGGAGGTTTTGGCCCCACCCTCCCTTCCAACTCTTCAGTGCTCGCCCTTACTACCCACATTCACGGGCCTCGGCCGATGTTAATTTTCACATTGAACGGCCATTCCTTTACTGGCCTTTTAGATACCGGCGCTGACGTCACAGTGATACGCGCTGCCGAATGGCCACCCTACTGGCCCAAATCACCAACTAAAGAGCTGTGGGCATCGGTGGTCACCAAGCGGCATATCAGAGTTCCCTTTGGATCCCCATCCACTCCGAGCCACCGGCCGATATAAGTATTTGCCCGTATATTATGCAGTTGCCCATTATGATTTGGGGCCGTGATCTGTTGGAAAAGTTGGATACCACCCTCGTTTTTAATGTCCAATCATACCGCCCTACCCCTCTCTTGGCTACCGGGACCACCCGTCTGGGTAGACCAATGGCCTCTGCATCACAATAAGTTACTGGCCCTACACGCCCTCGTCTCTGACCAGCTGCAGGCCGGTCACATTGAGCTATCTACCAGCCCCTGGAACACTCCGGTGTTCGTCATTAAGAAGCGGTCAGGGAAGTGGCGCCTCCTGCATGATCTCAGGGAAGTTAACAAAAGGATCCAGCCTATGGGCCCATTGCAGTTTGGGATCCCCAATCCAAATTTAATCCCCTCTGGCTATCAAGTTTGTATCATTGACCTAAAAGTTTGTTTTTTTACAATCCCATTACATCCGCCGGATCGGGAGAAAGTCGCCTTTACCATCCCGGTTTTGAATAATAAGCACCCTGCACATCGTTATCAATGGTGTGTGTTGCCACAAGGTATGTTAAATAGTCCGACCCTGTGACAATTTTTTGTGGACCGGGCTCTTTTTTTCTTTCGCTCCCGCTACCCCCATGTTGAGGTTTATCATTATATGGATGATATCCTCATCGCCTCCCCGGTCCTAACTGACTCCCATATTCAGGCGCTTACCAATTCCTTGGCATGTTTTGGTCTGCAAATTGCCCCAGAAAAGATACAGCGCCAGGAGCCATATTTGTACTTAGGTCATAAGCTGCTCGCTGCTTATGCGATTCCACAGATTCCGGTCTTACGGGTGCCCACTACCCTCACACTGGTCGAGCTTCAACAATTGCTCGGCCATATCAATTGGATGCGTCCTTATTTCAAACTGCCCACCTGTCTCTTACAGCCCCTTTTTTCCTTATTGAAGAAGGGAACCGCGCCCTCTGACCGGATCCCAATTTCTGCTGAACATCAACGTATCTTTAGACATGTCAATGATTTGTTGGCCCAACATTTTGTGGATTGGCCCCCTTATTCGGGCCGCTTACAACTCACTTTGCTGTCCACTCCGCACACCCCCACTGGCGTGCTGTACATGTCACGCGATGCGACCTCCGTCTATATTTTGGAATGGTTGTATCTCCCCTCCACCCCGGCTTGCAATGTTTACCCCTATTGTGATGCCATTCTTGCCCTCATTCGGCGCGGGCGGACCCGTGCCTCCCAAATGACGGGCTATGACCTTATGGTTATTGCCGTCCCCTTCACAAAGGAGGAACATCAACACCTCCTGCAAACCTCAGTGTCCTATCAAATTGCCTTAGCCGATTTTGTAGGCGCAATACAATTCAATCCCCCCAAAGACCCCCGATTAACCATTGTCCTCAATACCCCTTTCAGAGTTCGCCTTGTTAGGGCGTTGCAGCCCATTCCCAGAGCCCTCACTCTTTTCACTGATGGCTTTCCTACCCGAGGAGTGTTCACCTACCTCCCCCCTGATTCAACGGAATGGAAAGTACACTTTACACTTCCCCAGAAAAGTGCTCAATAAGCAGAGCTGGCGGCGGCCATTTTGGCGTTCCGTCTGTTCCAAAGCCGCCCGTTTAATTTAATTGTATACACCCTTTATACCTACCATCTTTTTGCTCATTTACCCACCGCCTGTATTACATCCCTCATTGATAATGATCTTATGTCGCTTTTCTTGACTCTTAAAAATTTGCTTTCCCGTTGCCTGCATCCATTTTATGTTTGCCACATTCGCAGCCACTCGCCATTGCCTGGCCCCATTGCTGAAGGTAATCGGCGGGCGGATCAGGCCCTCCGGGACCTATCCGTTGTTTCTTTGTTCTCCAATCCCATATCCAGCCACGCCTTTTTTCATCAATCTGCCACGGTCCTGGCTAAGCAGTTTTCCCTACCCCTTCCGGAGGCGCAGCAAATTGTTCGTACCTGTCCACATTGTGCCTCCATGCCCTTGGCCTTTCCCCACACCGTCAATCCGCGTGGTACAGCGGCCAATCAACTTTGGCAAATGGATGTTACCTTTTTTGCTGCCCTCAAACCCTATGGTCATCTTCATGTCATTATTGACACTTATTCTGGTTTCATCTGGGCTTCAGCCCAGCGCAAGGAAGCAGCTCGTCAAGTTATTAATCACACGTTGCATGCCATTGCCATTATGGGACGGCCCCATTCTCTTAAGACCGACAATGGTCCTGCCTATACCTCCTCCCTGTTTCGTTCCTTTTGTGCCTCTTGGGATATTATTCTAAAACATGGCATACCCTACAATTCTACCGGCCAAGCCATTGTGGAGCGTGCTTATTGCTCCCTTAAAACTATTCTGGAAAAACAATTGAAAACAGCGCCCTCCCGGCCCACCGGGTTGGTGGAGATCCAACAGACCATATACATTGCTTTATTTACATTGAATTATTTAACACTGAATGCTGACAAGCACACCCCCGCGGACCGTTACTATCGGGGCCAGGGGTCCCTACCACGCCCCAATGTGTACTATCGCCAATTGCCTGATCCCACGTGGCTTGGGCCCGTCCCTTTGATTACTTGGGGGCGAGGCTACGCCGCTGTGCTTTCTCCAACAGGTCCGCTGTGGGTTCCGGCTCGGTGTGTTCAACCAGCCCCAGATGGCGTGGCACCAGGGACTGCACAATCCGATCCCCAACTTCCAGCTGACCCTGAACCCGGACACCGAGGAGAAACCCAAACCCCGGCGACCGCGGCCTGCTCGCCCCCTGCCTCGGGGAGTCACATGGGGAGATGTGAAATCCCTGGTCTCAGCAGCCCAGCAACAGCTGCTCCGCAACCATCAGGAGCCAACCCCTGATAATCTGTTATTGGCCATATTTGCTCAGCTCACGGCGCGTATCTCCCAGGATGTGGGCTTTAGTGGTTTTTGGGACTGGCTTACGGGGTGGCTCCCGGATCTTGCACCCCTCCGATCCTTATTTGGCTATGGTATTTTTGCCCTTGCTGCCCTGATTGCTCTTTGTTGTTTTGTTCAGTGTATCCCTTCCCTCTTGTCCCTTTGTTGTCCCCCTTCCCCCCAACCCTTTGTCTATCCGCTCTCCCGTTCCGACCTGGCACTGCTCCAGAAGCGCCTCCAGGGTTACCTGGAGCCCAATAATTTGACAAGTAAGGGGGAGATGTAGGGATTCATGGCCCGTGGTCTATGCTGAGACGGCATGTCCAGGCACACCTGGACCACCTCGATGCATGATCACGGGCTGTCCACCTGTAAACATGCTGGGCAGGGGGAAAGAGAGAGCCTGATGGAAAAACACTGAGTACACTGAGCTTTTGCCTTCAGCTTCTTGTTATGTCCTTGTATCCTGTTATGTTCTTGCACAGGAATGCTTATCATGATCTTATGTAAGTTGTTTGCTCTGTCTAATAAAAGGAGGTAGGAAGCTCAAAGAAGCAGCTTCTGCTCCTCCATGATTTGACACCCAGTGTCTGTCATCCCTTCATCTGTATGGAACTTGAAAAGAGGAGCACAGGCTGCAGGAGGGAAGAATTTGGATGGCACTAGGAAGTTATTGTGCATATGTGGCATAAGTTGCAGACTCTGTGTAAATAGTTCTCTTAATAACTAGACAGCTTAGTTTTATGGGTAGGTGGTACATGACACCCCTGGCTGCTGTTGCCTGCAGAAGAGGAAATAGGTAGAGAAAGCTAAAATAGAGATATTCCAGGCTAGCTGTCAAACATCCATTTTTGAATTGAGCATTTATTTCTGTACCCACCCCTCAAGTAGCTGCCTTTACATGGCCCAAATATACTAGGGTCTATCTGCAGTCTACTATAAAATTCTGTTTTCCAAGATTTTATAATTCAGTTACAAAAGTTTGCTTCAGGCTTAAATGAAGCACATAGTTCTTTAGCCCAGGAATGAATCATCTGGTTTGCTTATGGATTTCGCCCATTAAGTAAACTATGGGATTGGGGTATTTAATAGAAAAAGCTTTTAAATAGCTGAAGTACTAAAATCTGAAGATCAACTGTCAGTGTACGGTACAGGCATGTGAAACATGTCTCATGGTTAACTTGTGGGTCAGCCCAAATACTGAGTCAACAAACCAAAAAGATGTGGTGGGTTGCGTCTTTTTCTCGTTTACAAAGCAAAGCAAGAAAACAAACAAAAGAACCCCACACATTCATGTTTTAATGTCTTCTTGTTTCAAACACTGCATTGTGGAGCGTCTGCCAGTTGCATGTCCTCTGACCCATGACTATATATTTTATGAGAAGTTTTACAGAATCACTTGGACTTCAGTTCAGCTCCAGCATTAAACCCAAAGCTTTTTTCCAAAGATCTGCTCATCCTCAGCTTTATGGTGGATTTGAATACGCTCATATATCCACATTATAATATACTCTTACACCCACATTAACGATGTGAAAGTGCCACAACATGGATTGACCAGAAATTTAACAGAAATGGCTTTATCTGCATACAGAACATTAGCAAAACACTCCTCATACTTATCCTAGCGCAACTCCATTAACTTCAGCAAGGCCACTATGAAACTGAGGCAGAATTTGGCCTTCCATATTTTTCAATTTCAGGCATTTATGACAGACTGGTCTGTTGCATCAGCTTTCCTGAACTTAAGTGAGACGCTCTTTTTCTTTAATGCTGTTATGGCATTTAAGATAACAAAATATATATTAAAATTCTATTATTTCTAATAAGCCATAATATTTAGGGATTCCTTTGTTTCTTACATGGTGTCCAATATCTAAGGGGTTTCCAAAATCTTGAAATGTATGCTCACATACATAATTGTTTAACTTGCTCTCCAGCTAATGGAACTTAATTTCAAGATCCCTGAATTTTATGGTGCATTAGACTCGAGGGTTTGTAGCATCTCAAATGTTTAAATGGAAATTGTTTGAAATTATTTGAAAATTAATAATGCAATCAAGATAGCAGCCCTCTACTGCTGGTATCAAATTCAATTTGTTTTATGATGCCTCCATGTTTTCAGTGTACTGTTGGCTTTTCAGTTACAATCCATTATTGCACCACAGAAGTTGTTAGACTGCGGTTGGGGAAGAGCTGGAAGTTTGGTGATTCCATAGGGATAATTGGGGCTTTTGCCACCTGGGAAGCCTGTGTGGCATTGTGGATAAATCCATTACCGAGATTTTTCTGTTAAAATCATCATCAGCTGATTTGAAATGTTTATATTAACTCTGTCATCTCGAGATTTCAGAGTGAACAAATCATGGAGATGAATAGGTCATTTCATACTCCTCAGGTATTTTTTTTCCAAGCGATTTTGAAAACTCAGAAAGGAAACAGTGTATCATTTTACACTCTATTTGTGCATTCAACTTTTTCTTCATAATCTTAAGGGTTAGAAACATAGGGCCTGATTTTCTTTTTCTTTTTTTAGCCTGGTGTAAGCACACTTCATGTGGAATTTCTTCAGATTTATACTGGTGTAAATGGGATTAGAATCTGGTTGATAACATTTTTCAAATTAAAGATTCACTTTGGGGAGACAATTCTATGTCAAGGAATAAGCAAGAATGGATTCTGTAGCTATGGATATATGTGTGGGTGTGCGTGGAGGTGGGTGTGTGTGAATATCTATCTGCAGGACAGATTCTAATATCCTTATTCACAGTAAATTCTTTAACAAGTACCATTAGAATCAAGGACCAAGGTACTGTTCATTTGAGTAAGGGTATTCATAACTGGTTCTTTATAAATATATCATAACAAATGTCAAAGGAATGTTATTATATGCATTTCTCTATGAGCATACAGGTAATACCATTATTACACATCAATAAATTACCAAAGGTGTTGAATTTTTCATTGCTGTCTAGTTCAGTAGGCACAGTATGTGGGCAAAAGTATCTCTGGTGCTGTACCATGTACCTACTGTGTTGCTGTGGAAGTGCCAGTAAGTTGAAAATACAATCAATTTAAACTTGGACCAAAATTTAAATGCTGTAAAACACAGCTTTTATAAAACCTCTACCCAAACAAAAATATTTCCAGAATTGTTTTTAAAATTCAAGAAAACAGTTGTTCCAAAACAAATAAATATCCTTCCTCCAGTGTTTGAAACCCAAACAGTACAGCACTGGGAAGTTGAAAGGCAAAAATAGCAATAAAAAATAATGGTATTGATTTTCATTGTCCAAGCTAAAAGAAATACAATAGTAAAGAGAGCATAAACAATGACAACTTGACTTTAATTTCTTTTAATAGTATAAGATGTTAGTAGTATCAGTAAAGTCTTCAGTATATGGTTTTTAATTTGACAATGTCTCTTTAATAATATACTGTGGAGAATTGATGGCTAGTGGAGGTTAGACAGAGTGTGCATGGAAGAAATTGGGGGGGAAATAAACTTGGCACTCTCAGTGATAGAAAGGCAGGAGAGACATGTTTCAGGTGGCCTGGACATATGACAAGAATGGGAAAAGAATGACCAGCAAAGAAAAGCATAGGAGGAAGGGGACAACAAGAAAGGATGTGGAAGACCGAGGATATCATGGAAAGATTCTGTCAAGAGAAGTTTGAAGAGCAAAGGACGGGAACTCCAAGATCTAAGAACCCATGACATGGACTGGAAAGGTGGTGAAAAATGTTGATACCTCTTCCCCCATGTAAATGGGAAAAGGAATCAAGAAGTGACGTGAAGTGAGTGTCTCTTTAACAATACTTGGAGTGAAATTTTTGTTCAATTGAAGTCAATGGCTAAATTCCTGTTGACTTCTATAGGGTCAGCATTTCATTGTCTGCACCCCCAGGCCCAGATCCTCAAAGGGATTTAGGTATTTGGTTCTTTCACACTCAGATCTCAAAGCATATTAGAAATACAAGAGCTATTATTGTATACCTTGGTATATAAATGGGGGAGCTAAAGGTACAGCTACACTGCAATGTAAGTTCGGGGTTAATGGGATTTGAGTCTGCAGCCCCCCTGGGCAGTGGTGTACCCAGGCTATTTGGCACCCAGGAGCCAAGTAAAATTTGCCTCCCCCTTCATGCCCCCCTGCCCTGTGCAATCCCCCAGGAGGGGTTCCAGCCCCAACCCCCCCAGTGACTGGGGGTGATTTATAGGGGCAGCAAGGGCCCTGGCTGCCACTGCCGGGCTGCATGGGGACACCGGGCCAGCCCTGCAGCAGGGCCAGATTAGAGAGACCCTGTCCTGGGCTGCCCGATTTTGAGGCACCACCTGGCGCCCCCACCCTTCCACCTTGCAGGCCAGATTGGCAGCGTGGAGCCCGCGGCCCCCAGCACTGAAGGGGACTCATTCAGCACTGGGGCAGAGGGAAGCTGGGCCAGGGGCTGGCTGCCCTCCGCTTCTCTGCAGTATTCCAGCCCACCCTATCCCCCAGCCAGCTGGTCTGGTCTGGTCCACCCCAGGGTGCGGATATCCCCTTGCATGCCAGCCAGCCTCCCGCTGGACCGTTGCAGCCACATGCGACCAGATCAACCAGCTGGCGACAGGGTGGGCTGGAATGCTGCAGAGCAGTGGAAGGTACCTGGCCTCAGTTATTCTCTCCCCCCCCAGAGCTGAATGGGTCCCCTCCAGTGCTGGGGGCTGCAGCCACCCCACCGCCAGTCTGGACCATATGGTGGGACGGCGGGGCACCCCAAAACTGGGCAGCCCAGGCCAGAGCCCCTCTATTCTGGCCCTGATGTGGGGCTGGCCCAACGCCCCCCTGCAATCTGACACCCAGGGACTAGGCCCTCCTCTGCCCCTCCCTTCCCCCACCCGCTTGGTATGCTACTGCCCCTGGGTTTGAAAGTCCAGGGCTTGAGTGTCCACACACATTGGTGACTCTAGGTTGAGAATTTTTGAGCCTGTGCCTCAGTGGGGCTCATGGATCCCCCGGCAGTATGAAGACCCAAGTTCAACCGACCATATCCCAGAGTATCTACCGTCCTTCCAAAACATATGCACTTAATGCTGCTGCATGGGTGTGGAGTCCTGCAGGAGGAGTCATGGACTGCACCAGGGAGGGGCTCTCTGCAGGGGTGGATGCAGTGGGGAGGGAGGCAGCATCAAGGTAAAAGTATGTAGAGGTCACTGTGGTGATGGGAGTACAATGGGGTAGATTTTCC
Organism: Pelusios castaneus; assembly: GCA_007922175.1. Lineage (NCBI taxonomy): Eukaryota > Metazoa > Chordata > Testudines > Pelomedusidae > Pelusios > Pelusios castaneus. Next base: position 3,003,808 of record ML685813.1, on the reverse strand, counting down.
CTACCCAGTCGTTAAATCCCAGTTGCATGGGACACGCAAATGTGGAATTGTTTCCTGGGATGCAGCACATGGTACTGTGGAGGTGACTCAAGCCATGATGTGGGTGCAGCTGGAGCTTGCACTCTTACTAAAAGCAGCCATGTAAAGAGGTTTTTCTACTGCACTACGTCTTTCTCCCTTAACCAGCTGCACTGCAATGCAAGTTTCTGCTCCAATGCTGCAATTCCGTCCTCCGGCTCTGTCCTCCACCTCTCCCCTTGCCAGGAGTCCTTCTCTCTTTAGTCTTGCACCTGCTTGTTGGCTCTGTTCAGAATGCCAGCTGTAAGTTCATCATGGAAACGCTTCCTCTTAGAGGGGTCCATGACGGTACAGAGACCCAGGCATCTGCGGGCATATGTGTGATCTTTTGGATACAATGGCGAGTATAGCTAGAGGTGCCAGCTGTCAGACATAGAACAGCCTTATTGTCTCAGTTATTCACAAATGCATGGACACAAAATAAATCCGTGTGGAATCTCTGGGATAAAAAATGATACTTTGCAAAACTGAACTTCAATATTCTGTGAGAGGAATGCTTCAGATCCCAGAAATTGTGAACACAACTGGGTTAATCACAATGTAAAGAGTGCACAGAGAATGGTAAGTTAAATGTCACCATTTTGTTTAAAAATTGAAGACCATCTTGAGTTTTGGAGGAGGTGGCTGGCTGTCCTGTGCTACATACGCCTTCTTTTATCCTTTCAGGCATACCACATTTTGAAGGTCATAACAATCTTTGTGGTTCCTCAATGGCAAAAAAAAAAAAGTATTCCAAGCTTCTGATGGCAAGTCAGCCATGTATATCATCAAATATTCAAACTTATGGGCTATGTCTACACTTGCAAGTTAATTCAAATTAAGGAAGCTTAATTTGATCTAACTTAAGCCTTGGCCACACTAGGCTTTCATTAGTTCAAATTAAGGGCTTTCTTAATTCGAACTAATAAATTCAATTGCTTAGTTTGAACTAACCCTTAATTTGAAATAGTTAGTTTGAATTAAGTCAATGTGGCCATATTAGTTCAAACTAACTGCTTAGTTCAAACTAATCGGCAGATTAATCTTCATGCAACTGACTAATTCGAACTAAGCAAGTGCCCTGCATGAACATGGCTAGTTCAAACTAGCATTCTAGTGGGGCCATGCTAGTTCAAATTAAGTTAATTCGAACTAACTAAAATTAGTTCGAATTAGTTAGTTCGAATTAACTAATTCGAACTAGCTTTTGTAAGTGTAGACATAGCCATGGTGACTGAACAGCACATCTCCAAATGGAGAGAACTGGTCAGCAATCAGAGAGGCCCTGGGAAATACACTCTTCTCCAAAACATGACTCTGGAGTTCTTGCTAAGAGAAAAAGTTTGAAGCTCTCAGCATCCAGGATTGCGCTAAAGTTCCTGGGAGAGTCAGCAGGATGCTCCATAAGTGTCCACATGGAGTACTGCCTCCCCATGGCTTCTGAGAGAGTCTTTTATTACTGCATACAAACACGCTCGCTAATAGGGACTTCCAAAGAAATGCACAGCAACACAGCCGCCCTCAGCCCATTTCTGGGCTTAGTACAAAACTCCAGCCATCTTTTCAACAAATGATTTTGTCATCCAGGGATTACATTTAGCTTGAATGGACTAAATTCATAAATGGATTCATTTCAACCTTCCCTCTCCTCGATAGTTCAGTGTTTACAGGTGGCTGAATTCCAAAGGGGTAGCCGTGTTAGTCTATTGTAGAAAGACAACAGAGTCCCGTGGCACTTTTAAAGACTAACAGATTTATTTATCGCATGAGCTTTCGTGGGAGAAAATCCCACTTCGTCAGATGCTCATGCGATAAATAAATCTGTTAGTCTTTAAAAGTGCCACAGAACTCTGTTGTCTTTCTACAGGTGGCTGGTTACACTATGTTAGTGCAGGGAAATGTATTAACAGGGAGGGCAATATAAGGTTCTTATTTTTAACCCTCCAGGAAATCTTAGCAAGAAAGTGCAAGTTTCTAGTAAAACTTCATTTTGAAATGCTTCCCTGTCTTCATTTTTGAATTTCATGGCAGTAGGAGGACACCATGGTACTGGCATGTAATCAGCCATTAGCAAATACCTGCTGCTATTCATGGCTTGTAATAACTTTTATATTGGTCCATAACCTAGAAATCACTCCCATTCTTATTGTAATAAAAAGAAACATGGAGCCAGAAACTTACCAAGCTCCAGGGCACATTTTGTCTCTATTTGTGTTGTTGGTTCTGTGGCAGTCTGCTCCTTGGAAGTAGGGCATTAAAAAGCATCTCCAAGTAACAACCCAAGATGTGCTGCAGCTACTCTGGTGTCAAAGCCTCCTCGGGAACCTCTTCCAACACCAGTGTCACTTCACTACCCTTATCCAGTACCGGCTGTTTCCTCTCCAGTCCAAGGACTCAGGGAGGAGAAAGTTGCCTTTCCAACTGACCATTGTTAGCTTTACGTTTGGTACCATAACCAGCACCCGGTCAGACTCCTCTTAAAAAGGACAAGATGACAGTGCATTCCTGGAGGTGCAGTTCTCATCATTGGCTTTCCTGTCGTTGGTCTTGAGTCACTTAGTCTTCTCCCTGCACTGGTCACTGGCCAAGTGAATTGCCGGCACTGCCATTTTCTTTGTTGTCTCTTACTATGGGTTGTCATTCCTGGTACTCTTACTCAAATCAAACTTGTTGCTTGCTTCACACCAGAGAGTCACCAAAACCTGACTGGTCCCTCACACAACCAGGAAGTAGCACACTTGGCAAAGGACTTCTTCTGGTTAGTGGCCATTTCAAACATAGGAGAAAGTACATTGTGTTTGCATCTCAGAGGTCAGAATAAAATGGAAGCTGCTTTATTTTGAACAAAGGGGCTGGGTTGCTACCATTTCCTGAGAGTTGATTGATGACTTTTGGGATAGAAAGGACAGCCAACACAATCAGTGGATTGTGGGATAGCATTGGCAAAATCTTTGACCCCGAGTCCAGGGGGCACAGGTCCAAGCTGCATTAACAATATAAATGAATGGAGTCTGGACCTGAGTCCTAGCAGGATCTGGGCTTGAATCCACTCACCCTGTGGGGTTTTGGGGCCCTGGGTCCAAGACAGACAGAGCTCTGTGAAGACAGAAAGTGTGTGGGAGTGGGAGGAGGAGGGAATTGGACTCAAGCCTGAATCTGAGTCCAGACTTACAGTGCAGTGCAGACATACCCTGAGGCATAGAAAGGCTACATGTCTTAACCACGGTCATACAAAGACCCTGTGGCAGAGCTGGAAATAGAATCTAGGCACCCCAGTGCCTCCAGTCTTCTGCTTCACCTGCTAGATAAACGTGTTTAGAATGCTGCTTTTAAAGTGCAGCAGAATGAAGCCCCAGTTGTTCCTAGCATTCTAGAGATCTCATAGCACTGGCTGAGACACATTCTTCTGCAATATTTTAGAACTGTGAAGTTAGTGAAGGACAACACTGTCCAACTAACTCTGAATTTCTTTGCATTGGTGGGAAGAAATCAGACTCTTGCTTATTTTTAGTAGCTGGTTAATACAACTTTTTCAATCTGTAACTAGGCTGGTACCTTTAATTCATTAGTTCTTTCAACAGTTAATCAGAAAATATCATTACCTAGGACAACTACAGCTCAGATTGAAGCACACTACAGTTAAACTTAAATTAAAGCATTGACATAAATGAATGCAGCCTTTGATCCCAGCAATCCCCTTCCATCCAGACTGCACCCTGATGGGCACAGCTGGACAGGATAAAAATCATGAGTGAGGTGAGAATTTGCCTGTTTAAAAAGAGACTGTCAAGCTATTTAGTCTCCAAGTTTAGTAAAATTTAAAAATACTCATGAGGCTCTTTCAGGGTTCCTCTCATGACCTCTGCAACATCTATTTTATAAAAGTTATTTTTGAAAATTTAAATGACTGTATAGACTTAACATCTATTGAACTTTCTATCCACGTTGATCAAAACTACATTTGTGTTAGCTAGCCACATGTACCTTTGTGTGTACAAACACAGTAGCATATGCCCCTCCCTCAAAGTGTGTCCCAATGGCTGGAGGAATACCCCACATGCTGTCCTTCTGACTATTGTTGGGAGAAATTTGTTGGCTGAAACTTTTTTTTGCTAAAAATGCGGATTCAGGTCAACTGAAACACTTTGCAATTTCTTGTTGATTTTGGCAAATTGTTTCAATCAAAACAAAAATAAATTTGACAATTTTAAGACAACTCCAAAACTAAATATTTTGATTTTCTGAGCTAGAGTCACAAAGGGATATAGGTGCTATTTACAAAACTGATGTGGAAGGAGACATTCCACCCATGTAATCTTTAGCCAGGTGTTGGGGCATTTACCAGGGTTGTGGGAGACTGAAATTCAAAACCCCACTCAGGAGCAGGGATTAGCCCAGGTCATCACCTTGCCAGGTAAGTGTTCTAAACATCTAACTATTGCCTGTTTTTGATGCAAAAACTGCTCCACTATTCAAGTGGGACAACTTCAACAAAACAGACTGAGCAAGCCTCACTCTGGAATACTCTATAGCTTGGTTGTAAGGGCACTCACTGCTTTGGGGTAAGATCTTTGTTCTTCTAGTTCCTGCTCTGTCATGAGTCTGCTACAACTCAGGTAAGAACTCTAACCACTGGGCTAAAAGTTAAGAGGGATGTTCGCTGTTCTCCTCCTGATCTTTGGCTATGTCTACACTAGAAAAGTTATCGACTTTTATTAAGTCGACTTAATAAGGTCGATTTAGGTGCTAATCCCTGTTCACTAAATTAAGTCAATTTAAGGAGTTGATTTAAGGATTAAGTCAACTTAAAAGGAGGTGTTATTAAGTCAATTTAAGCTTTCCTTGACCTTAAGTCAACTTAAGGAAATGCTGAAGTTGACTTAATAAAAGCCCAGTGTGGATGTGGCTTTGTTTAGGTCGACTTAAGCCTCCTTAAGTCAATCTAAGTTGCCAGTGTAGACACATGCTTTATGTGTAGCTGTTCATTGCCTTTGCCTAGGTTAAAAATGCTTGAAACAAAATGGTTTTATTTGACCCAAAGTGAGAATTTGGAAAAATTTCAGTTCGACCCAAACTGAAAAATATTTTTTTTGATATTTCAGAACTGACAGCAACCAAAAAAATCAATAATTTCATCAGCTGTACTCCTGGCATGTTCAGGTGGTGGCTAGTTCTCCTAATGCTGGGAAGAGGCTTCCTAAAGTCACTTCTCTGAAGACGGCAGGTCCCTAAGGCCTTTTTGTAACCGTATCTATATTAGAATACTTTTGCTGGTATAGCTTATAAGAGTTGTCTGAATAAAATTAACTACACTGCCGAAAGCACTTCTATGCCACATAACCACGTCTACAGTAGAGCTTTTGCCAAATAAAAATGTCACAAAAAATCACAGCCTCAACCAACATCATTATATTTGCAAAAGTTTCTGGTGTAGACCTGGTGTCAGTCCCAGAAGGTGTTCCTCCTCCTGACAAACTGCCTTCAAAGGTGGAGCAAGCAGATCTTAACCTTTCTAAGTGTGAGTGAAGAAGGTAGTCCTGGAATGTTTCCAATTTCTGCTGCAACTCAGGGAATAGCTACAATGCTTATATCTGGAGGGTGTAGCTTTGATGAAGGACATGGGAGAATTTATCATCTCCAACTTATTTGGTATGGCTAGGAGGAACTTGTAGAGTAGGTGGTCTGCCTGAATTAGAGAAAGCCGATCAAGATCAGATTATTTGCATCGTCAGGGAATATCAACCTTCGTTGTTTTTGAAACTCTCCAGGAACTTGCTGCTGCCTGTTCCTTGGACTTTATCTGTCTCTCTACTTGCTCTTTGCTCCTTCTGCTCATTTTGCACTGGCGCCGTCCTTCTGTGGACTATCACATAGAGTAGACTCTCTCCTGCTTCAGACCAGCACAGTTGAGATCATCAGCTGCATTCAAGATATGGTCTCTTGGTTTACCGGAAATGGAGCAAGAGGAAGCCAGTCTTGGTTAGGCATCATCTGCTGTGGAATCTGTTGCCTGGTTTGGCTTACCTAGAGCCTGAAAGTGTTAAACAAGCTGAAAGAGCCATTTGTCCCAGACTTTCCCTTAAGGGGAGGATAAATTTCTGGACAAGGGGTTGAGAGTTGGTGAGTAATTTGTTTGTTATTTTGTTTGGCTGTATTGTAATATTGTGAATGTATCCAGAGCAAGGGATATGAGTATATTTTAGGAAACCATCAAAATAAGCTCTCCCTTTTAGAACAGACTTTCTTTTCAGTTCCTGCCCACAATATTGCCCCTCATTACGTTACCATCTCATTTGAAATCTCAGCTGAAAATTTATCTTTTCTCTAATAATATAATAATATCTAATATATCCTCTGTTAGGGGAATGTCTCTACCCTGCATGTACAGGGGGAGGGCTTTCTTAGTATCCATTATAACACAGTTAGTGTTAGTATCCATTATAACACATTATAACACCTAATAGCGTGCTAAATTGCCTTATAGTACAAATAAGGAACTACCCCAAAGAACTTACAGATCGGTTTCAGGTACATAATACAATAAAGGAGGCAACAAAACAGCAGGGTGTAAATGGACTGGTGGAAGCACTGTGGGATCAACAATAAGATTATTCAGCTACTTAGCAAAGGGTAGTAGTGTACATGGTGGAGCAAAACTGTTTTGACTTGTACATTGTAAATAGAAACCTCTTTGATTTCTTTCTTGTGGATGTCATGGTAGAAATAAATTGTAGGGAGGAATTTAAATGAGAAGAGATCTACGGCCCTCTGTGCCAACTAAAGAAGAGCTTTTATATATAGAAATTCAGAACCTGAATGAGGTACTGAAGGCTGAGTAGCCTCAACTCCAAGGGACTTTGGTGTAAATTGAGGCATGCTGAGCTTTAGGATCAAGATCTCAATGCCTTCATGAACCAATGGGACTTTTTAATCTCTAGATTCTATGATCCCTAGTGTATGTCCCTGATTGCCATTGTAAATAACTTCACATACTTGTGTACAAAGAGGGTACAGGAAAAGAACCGAAGGGATTTATTTCTTCTCCCTTTGCCTGGGATGAGGAAGATCTGCACAGAAAGAATTGCCCTTGTTCTGCTGGGGAGGGAGGATTAGAAACGTCTCAATTTCTGTCTCCTCTCTTGTTTTATTTAACCCTGGTGGTGCATTATGATTTTGATACAGTGTATAGGAAAGAAGCCATCCAACTAAAGTTATGTTGAAAAACGCAACTGGTAATTAATAGGTAAAAAGAAAGTCAGTGTAGAGAATTTAAAAATGTAGAACCATGAAACAAAATAATTTGAACTGAAGCAAAGGGCTGGCACATAGAAAAGCTGCATAGGAACTGCATTGGCACTCTGGATTAATTAACAACGTGAGGAGAGGGAAAAAAATATTCATGCACTCACCGGCAGAGCTGTCACGATCTCAGCTCTGGGGCACATTTCACCAATCAGGGAGTGCATGAAAACAAGTGAAGTGTTCACAAGCAGAAAGGTGGGGAAAGCAGCCTAAAAATATGCTCCAGCAAGAAAAAAACCACGAGAAAATAACACCACACACACACACACACACGTGTCCAGAAAAAGAATCACGCCGAATGTCTGTCACTGGCTGGGAGCTGGGATTTGTAATGTAATCCTAGAGAGAAGCGCTGTCATGAATTTCAGGTGCCTTTTCTCTCCGGGAGAGGGTTTCTGGGGCGTTTTGTTTTGAGCGCAGAGGGGCTGACGGGGGGTTTGAAAGCCTTCAGGCTGCTGTGCGGAGTTTCGCTCACATCTGTTCCCGCCGCGCGCGATCGGAGTCAAGGACTGCCCATTCAAACCGAACCGGGCTCCCCACGCCGGCGAGGCAAAGAGCACCTCTGCAGGGCGCTGGAGAGCGAGGGAGACAGTCACCCGCACGAAGAGGGGCGGGGTCAGGAGAGCCGGAGCCAATGGGGAGCGGCGGCCCGCTGGCTCGCGCGGGGACTGGAGACAATTGAGCTGCGGCTCCTCAACGTGATGCGCTGGGCGCCGCCGGCCCGGACCCGCCTGCACTAGTGGCTGGGCTCGCTCGGGGGCCGCCCCACCTCCTACCGGAGCAACTTCCTCCCCGCTCTCCCCCATCGGCTGCCGTCCTTCCCCACGTGCGCTGCCCCGCCGCAGCCTTTCCACTGGGCGCTGCAGCGGCGGGACCTGCCCGGATGCGGAGTGAAGCAGCCCGGCGGCAGTAGCCGGGGGCTCGGGCTCGGACGATGCCGGCGGCCGCTGGCGACGGGCTCCTGAGCGAGGCGCCGGGGCTGGGCGATGGCGGGGAGCCGAGGAAGCCGCCGCTGGGTTCGGAGGGAAGTTTCCTGGCCGCCTGGGTGAGCGCGGCGGGCTGCCGGGAGCGACTCCGCGATTTCCAGCACACCAAGCGCGTCGGCAACTACCTGATCGGCAGGAAGCTGGGCGAGGGCTCCTTCGCCAAAGTGCGCGAGGGGCTGCACGTGGTGACCGGAGAGAAGGTACCGATCCCCGCCTCCTCCCGCTCTGCACCCCCAGGGCAGGTCCCCACTAGCCAGCGCTTCCAGTGTGCTTCGAGGGGCAGCGACTCTAGGGCAGGGCAAGCTCACTAGGAGGGGCAGCTCCCCCAGGTCACTCCCGCTCCCAGTAAACCAGCCCCTCTCCTGCCTAGGAGCATTGCGGGGTCCCCCAGTGCTATGGCCCCTAACGATCCCTGTTGCATTTGTGATGCCGCAGTCTCACTGTGTGTGTGTTTAAGTGCCTCTCCGTCTCTCTTGATCTGGGGTGCAGCCTCCCCCCCGCTAGGCATTCCCAAAGAGTGCACTTTCTAACTTGAGCTTTGGGTCAACTGGCCCTATTTAAGTGGGGTACGGCAAACGGAGCAGGCTTCCCCCTCTCCTTGTTGCTGATATGTTGTGGACAGCTCTTCTGGAGATTGCATTTGTTCCTCGGATTTGGTCGCCTATATAAAACGAGTTTGGTGTTCTCAGTCCAGCAGGGAGCAGGTGAGAGTCTGCCACACCAGCCTTCCCCCTGCAACTCAGTTGGCATCGTTGTGAGCAGAGAGATGCTCCCAGTAGGATGGAAAGTTGCCCCGGATTGAAAAGACAGCCGTTTGTTAGACTGTCCTTTCTGCCAGAGAGAGTTCCTGGGACCAGATTGAGGCACATTGGTTGGGCAGTACGCCTGTGCTGTGCCACTTAAGACAGCTGGGTGCTTGTGTTTGCAGGGTGATTAATCCACCACCTTCCATTGGTACTAAAGATGCAAAATGAAAAGGCATAGGGGCTTCAAGAGCCACTTCCCTTGATGGTTAGCATTTGCTTCCCAAAGAAAAATGAACATGGCTCTGTATGACAGCAATAAGAAAATACTTTGAGTTGAGAGTCTACTGAACATTTTGACCCGGTTGGTAAAGATCCAAACATTCAGACATAAAAGTGGTATTTTCAGTTTGCCAATAAACTAAGATTTTTGGTAGTTAAAGATTTTTTTTCCTTAAAATATGTAATCACTAATGCAATATAGGCTATTGAATTCTCCATCTTCCCCCTTTTGCTAATATGCTGTAGACTTAGTGGTAAAGATCATAGCCAAATAAGCTGTTGCATATCAGTCTGTATCTAATTTGGTATAGAATCCTAGGGCTGGAAGGGACCTCATGAGGTCATCTAGTCCAACCCCCTGCCAAAAGCAGGACCACTCCCCCTAAATCACCCCAGCCAGGGTTTTGTCTAACCGGACCTTAAATGTTTCCAAAGACGGAGATTCCACCACCTCCCTAAGTAACCCATTCCAATGCTTCACCACCCTCCTAGTGAGAAAGTTTTTCCTAATATCCAACCTTGACCTCCCCAGCTGTAATTAGAAACCATTGTCTGCAAGCAAGACAAACATACTATTTACTTATTGAGATGAGAGCTAGGGTTTTTTTGGGTTGACTGTGTTTTTGATTACAAGTTGTTGACATCGCCATGCACTGGAAGGTGTAGCACCTATTTTAGTTAACAGAGAACATTAGTAAGAGATGAAATCATCATATGGAGACTCACTACAGTTTTATTATTCACTGTTTGTTTGTTCCTACAGAATCTTTTAGTGAACTCTTACAGCATAAGAATTTAAGAATGGGCATGCTGGATCTGGCTAATAATGGTCCACGTAGCTCACTATCCTGTCTTCTAACAGTAGCTATGCCAGAGGCTGTAGAGGGAACAAACTGAACAGGGAAATTGAGTGAACCGCCTGTTGTCCGGTTACACCTTCTGTAAGTCACAGGTTTAGGAGCACCCAGAGCATGGGATTGGGTTCCTGGCAGTCCTAACTAGTAGTCATTAATGACCTATACTCCAAAAAGTTATCTAATTCTTTTTTGAACCCTTTCATACTTTTGGCCTTTGAAACAATTGGTTCCGCAGGTTGTTTGTCTGTTGCGTGAAGAATGACTTTTCTTTTGTTTGTTTTAAACCTGTTTATTAATTTTCACGCCACCGTACATCATTTTATAGACCTCTCATATAATCCCTTAGTTATCTCTTTTCCAAGCTGAACAGCCCCAACCTTTTAAATCTTGCCTTGTATGGAAACTGTTCCATAGCCCAAATCACTTTTGTTGCCCTTCTCTGTATTTTTTTCCAATCCCTGCAGCAATTTGACATGAGGTCACAAATATTATTAGTAGTAAATAGGAACTTTTGGCTTGAATAGTATTACTTGGCTTGTCAATACTAGGAGCATTGGGGGAAGGACTTGTTTACAAAGAGCAATGAAATTGTTCTACCCTTGTTTGAGCCCATAAGTCTGTGCCTCTTTTCTAGCCAATTTGCCATTGGAGAAAACCAGGCTTGTTTAATGCAGGACACTTTGTAATAAGGAAAAGCTCATTGGACCTGTTAAGCTAAGTTCATCTCTGGTGTAACTCTCTGAAACCAAAGAATTACATGATAGGTGTATTGGTCCTTTGCATAAAATGAGTCCTGATAAAATGGATGTGGCTGCAGAAACAATTGTCTGGGAGTCCCTCCTAGCGAATAGAAAAACTATTACTGTAATTTTGAGCTGATCTGGCATTTCTAGTTATGTGCAACAAGCCAGTGAAACCATGACTGGGTTGTTCCACACCAACCTGAACCTTCTCTCCAAGGAAGGTTTTAAGATACTCCTCTTAATATCTTTTTTATTTTTTACAAACAGCCTATGAACGTGTAGTTAAGTAAAGGGAATGGAAGTTTCCTTTGGAGACACAGAGTGGTCTAGTGGCTAATGTAAAACATTGGGATTCAGGAGACGTGGTCCCAGTGTTATTGACTTACTGAGTGGGTGGGACAAGTCATTTCACCTCAGTAAGCCTCTATTTCACTTTCCATCCTTTGACTGTCTACTTACTGAGCCTGTGTGCTCTTTGGGGTAGAGGCTGTTTTACTATGTATGATGTCTAGCACAATGGGGCCCCTGATCGCCATCGGTGCCTCTTAGTGATATTGTAATGCAAACAAATACAAACAATAATAAAGTGGGTTAAAAAATCCTAAAAAGAGTTTTCTCTGCAGTTGTTCAGAGTGGGGCTGACAGCTTATTTTAACCAGTCAAATCATGGTAAGCACATGACAGGAGTATAATGTACTCTAATTACCCTGGCACTATAAATGCAGCTATTGTTAAGATTGACATTGTTTCCATTATAAATTCCTGTACTCAATTTTTTTTTTAACTCCAGTGGTAGAAAAAAATTGTTAGAAGCTGAAATTTAATATGGGACTTGCCCTGAAACCCACCACATGAACAATGATAACTAGTGATTATGTTACAGGAGTGTGGAAAAAAATCCTTCTGTGCTCTCCTGTGTTCCCAAGCCCATGTTTCTCCGCTGTAACAGGTACATCTGATCCTCTGGTTGATAAGACACCCACACATATGCCCTTTCCACCTCCCCATTTCTGGATTGGTATACTGACTTCAGTCTGTTAACAAAACTATAACAGCAGAGACCCAGCCACTGCCCTTTCTGTTGCAGCTGCTAGGGACACAATGTCTTTATTGTCTTGAATAATAGTAATTATAACAAAAGAAACAAACCATGAAAGTATAGGAGAACTATCTTGCTTAGCTATCTGGGTTATTGTCCTTATTTATGGACAGGTATGTTGCTTCATGAGCTCCCCTAGACAGGCTGATCTTGCGCCAAGGAAGTCACTGAGAATTTTTGTTGCTGACCTCGGTAGGCTCAGGATCAGGCCCATAGCTTCTAATTGCTGGGTGGAAGGTCCACTCTTCTGTTTCTACTGGACTTCTGATGTAGCCTCTAGCCAGCCTCCAACAAAGCCCAGCACAGGCAGCTGAGCCTTGACTGTAGCATAAGGTAGGGAAGACAAACATCTGTTTTCCTGGATCCTCTGCTCTGTGTGTGGAGGGCTGTAGTGGGAAGGAAATTGGAGAAAGCACCTGCATGAATGAAATTGTGGGAGAGAGGGTCACCTGAGGAGGAGAGAGAAAAGTGGGAAGGGAATGACAATCAGGGCACAGGAGGTGGATGAGTAAAGAGGTAAGTTTTACTTAATAAGTGGTTTTTTGCTATGCCAGAGTCCTTTCCCCAGGGTATTGTAATACACTAAGAGCCAGATTAATGTATTCATTCATCAAGCTTAATCGGATAGGACTGAAATCTGCCGGCATTATATTGTGTAGTTCCTTGAGAATTCTCAATGTCTGCATTGGGAAATTTGAGGAGTAGAGTACTGCTCAACATAAAAGTGCCAGAATCTTGCCCTAAATGACTAAGGGTTCAGTACTGCACTCCCTACATAGATCAAACAGCCAAAGCCACCTTGAAGTTAACAGGAGCTCTGTTTGTTTGATTAAGACATGCAGGACCAGTCTCTATATAACAATTACTTTATTGATTTCCCTTTGCCCCTCCAAATTGCATTTCTGATTGCTTAGAAAGAAATATTCACTAGGTGTGACACCTTACTTGTCTCATACAGTTAAAAAGGAATGTTGAGTTGGATTGGAGTATAGACTAAAATGCAAGTATTCTGCCTGGTTGCACAGAGTCCTTTCAGTAGGCCAGAAAATTGTTGTGCAAAATTTTTAGCACCTGTAGATATGAAAAGAAATAATTTAGGGCTCAAACTTGCAAGCTGATCTGTGTGGGTGGATAGATACATGCCTGCAGGTGGAGTCCCACTGACTTCAGAGAGGCCCCATGCTGGAATAAAGGTCTTCTCATGTGGAACAGTTTGCAGGATCATGGTAGTTCTGCATTTTTCTAAATTGACATTTTGAAGGCCTATTGTTCCATGTTGCTGATCAGTGCCTTCATGTATTTTGGAAAAAATAAATGGACTTTTTTTTTTTTTTTAATAAAGCAGTTATTGAGCAAGGGCACTGACTTAATTCACTAAAAATGCCATGAAAAGATGAAGTCTTAGTGCTAATATTTGGTGGCTGCATTGGCACAACTTGAGCCTACTCCGGTCATTCAAAATTCCAAGTAAATGAAGGTGCCCAAAGAGGCATGAAGTAGCAGACCCTAACAAATCTGGAGGAGTAAATACATACCATAGTTTCAGTAATTTATTTACTTCTTACATCTTTCATTGGAGTAACTATGCTCAGATGCTTTACAGTGCATTGTGTTACTGCACAAGATCAGGGCACTACAGACCAAACGACAAAATTCTGCTGTTACTCTACCCATCACCTCTAGGCGTTTCAGGGATCCTTAGAAAGACTGTGGTATATCACATACTTTGAGCCAAATTCTGGTTACCTTGCTTCCCTAGAGCAGTCTCGCTAAAGCTAAGGGGAGTAAAATAAGATGGATTTGGTCTGTACCTCTTGCAAACACCTAATGCATGACAGAATGAATTAAGGTTTGATTTTTCAGCCTGAGCTATGAATATTTTTACTTTTTGTGGTTTAAGGTTTCCATAATAACAGGCATGTGAGTACTTTCTGGTTTTGAAAAAGACTGGTTATGCTAGATGCCATTAAATGCATTTTACCTGAGTATTGGAGACTATTGAACAGATTATTTCCATTGCTGTTTAGATGAAAATATAACAGTCTGAAAATTTGGGTGGAGGTGTTGATTTGTAAGATTTCTCCGTTCAGACGATCTTTCTTCCTGCTTTTAAGGAAGCAGTCCTGTTTTAGTAGCACGCTAATTTAGATGTACTCTTAAATTGTGATTGTACCATCCCTGTTGAGTTAGCTATATTGTAATTCAACAAATGATAGGAAACTCACTTATGGTAATTTCTCAGGTAGTTTCAAACTCAGTGTCTTTAGACTCAGAATGGCTAGCCACTGAGCAATGAAAATCTGTCAAAAATAGATTTAACAAGATATTATTCTTTATTGCATTAATGAGACAGAAGAGGCGATGTCCTTTTGAATGGAATTGAGTAAGACTCTGCACTTTCAGTAGATTGAGGAGGTTGGATGATTTTATTATGTTTTATGGTAAAATATATGAAAGCCTCTATCATATGACAATATATTAAGGCTAGAGACTGTTTTTAGATCCGAAGGTTGTGTAAAAGAACTTTAAATTGAAATTACATTTAATTTCATTCTGGAATAGATCTTGGCACTACAAAAGTAGTTGCAGAAATTGAGTTGCTTGATTCCTAACCCACTGAAAAACCTATTTATCAGTTTCTTTAGTGTTACTGTTGAGCTTAAAAAGCCTTTTTAGGTCTTGGTAATCAAGTGTTTTGTATGACAATGCCAACTACTTAGTGGGAAGTAGCTACTAAAAATATAATTTTCTAGGTTCTGCCATGGAGGTAAAATGACTAATATTAGAGATGGCCTTTTCACAGAAAGTTCTGTTTTTAGAATACATTTTTGGAGCAAACAGGTGCTAAATTATGTATTTTAGACTCCTGGAAATGCAGAGGTGGGAGATGTGGGAAGAACAAATACTCTTTAGAGAGCTGGAAATTCCTATTAACCCTCAGCAGGTACTTCTTGAATGAAGCAAGTATTTTCAAAAAGCACCTGCATGGCAAGTCCTGTAGAATCTGTCATCTGTCAGTGACAGATTGTTCTGCATACCGCTTACAAAATTGCATGCTACAGTAGTAGGCACATACTCTTTTTGAACTGCATGGGCTGCTTTACCTCTTGAAGTGCCTGTGGATGATTGAAATAGGCATATAGGGAACAGTACAGCTCCAAATCTTCTCGGCAGGTGTTGAGTCACTGGAGCTCTATTTGGCTTTCATTGAGACTAAATGAGACTCAGTCAGAGAGAGAGGTAGGTTGTGTGACTGTTCTAGACCAGCCAAGGCAATCGTATGCCAAGAATTAACTGTGACTAAAAAGACACAGGCTGCAAGATTAACATTCATTTACATTTAAATGTGTGGGGAGATTGAGAATGTTGGGAGATTTTGTATCTAGGAAGGTAAGTCTTTTTCTCTCTCTCCCTCGTATCACTGGCCCAAACCCCAGCTCACCTTCACATACACAAACAGCTGAAGAGGTTATAGATTGCAGCTCGTCTTTTTTTGGGTGAGACAGATAGATGTAAGAATGGCCATACTGAGTCTGACCAATAGACCATATAAGCCAATATCCTGTCATCTTATGTGACTCAGACGCTTCAAAGGGAATGAACCGGACAGTGTAATTATCAGGGGTGGTCTTAGTGAATCCAGGTCTTTTTGACCCTCGTCTGCTGCCTCTTGGGGCCCCTGCATCCTCCTCTTGGCACCCATTGCTGGTACCCCTCCCCACAATGCCTCTCCTCCAGCCTCGCCGCTGGCTCCCCAATGCCTCTCCTCTGGCCTCACCATCGTCCCGTCCCCGCCCCCCCAGCGGCCTCTCCATCCCTCTACTTGGCTGCCGGATCATCCTCCCCACTGCTCCCTGCCCTTGGTCCTCGCCAAGTCCCCCCCTCTCCAGCCCCACATGATTTCCTAACCCCCTTCCTCCTGCCCTGGCCTCCCCAACTCACCTGGCTTGGCCAGCTGGAGCTGCAGATGCTGTGGCTCCTGGCCTTGCTGCTCCTGCCCTGGTTGGCTGGCCCACGTGTGGAATGTGTGCCAGCGGCCCGGAGACTTAAGCCAGCCAGCTGCCCCATCCTGGTGCGGGGACCCTCCTCCCAGCATGGGGCCTGTTGCACTTGCCCACCGTATGGGTCCCATAGTCAACTGCCTATGGCAATTATTGAGTGACTCGTCCACTGAATTCTGCTCCTGGTAGTCAGAGGGAAAGGACACCTAGAGCATTGAGTTGTATGCCTGACCATCATGCTTAATAGCCATTGATGATCCTATCCTCCAGGAACTTATCTAATTCTTTTCTGAATTCACTTATAGTTTTGGACTTCACAACATCCTCTGGCAATGGGTTCCACAGATTGACTGACCATTGTGTGAAGAAATACTCATATTTGTTTAAATGTGCTGCCTGTTAATTTCATTGGATGACCCTGCTCCTTGCGTTATGGGAAGGGTTAAATAATGTTTCCTTACTCACTTTCTCCACACTGTTCAAGATTTTATAGACCTTTATCATAACCCCCCTCAGTCGTCCCTTTTCTAAGATGAATAGTCCAATCTTTTTAATCTCTTCTCGTATAGAAGCTGTTCAATACCCCTTATCAAATATTTCTTGTCGTGCTGATTAGAATTGTAATGGGTTCCATCCTTTCAAATGGGAGAAACCATTATTTGTAGGCTGTTTTTGAACAGAGTTCTAGATTTTTATTAATTTTTCAATTAGTGTTTAAGCTACTTTTTAAAAAAAAAATCTTTCTTTTTTGGAAGATACTCATTTAAATCAAACAAAACACAAGTTGCTTTACATCTCAAACCTTGGTAAACTAATCCTTGCAATTTTCTCCTCAAGGTGTATGAGCAAGGTGATCACATTGATGTTATAGTCAGAAAAAGTGATGTGTTGGTCTTCAGTATTATTTCGAATAGTTTTTGTTTCTTAGGGTGAGTCTACATTATAAAGACGTTGCCATAGAGCTGTACTGGTTGTGTGTGTGTATTGGAAGAGTTTGTTTGCTACTGTGGTTAAACCACCTCCTTGAATGACATGGGCTATGTTGGCAAAAGGAACTGTTTTACCGATATAGCTGAATCTACGTGAGACTTTTTACTGGCGTAGCTATGTCAGTCGGGTATGTTTTTTTTCATACCCCTGACCCACATGACTATGCTGACAAAACCCTGTAGTGAAGACCTGTATGAAGCATCTGATCATCACCAGAGAAAGGGATAATAAGAATCAATGGCTGGAAGTTAAACCCAGACAAATTCAAATGAGAAATAAGGCACAGATTTTGAGCAGTGAGGGTGATAATCCATTGGAACAAAACTACTAAGGGATGTGGTGCATTCTCCATCCTTTGAAGTCTTTAAAAATTCAAGTCTTCACTGGATACCTTTCTGGAAAAAATGCTTAGTCAGACGCAAGTAGTTGGGCTCACCGCAGGCATAAATGTGTGAAATTCCATGCTCTGTTACACAGGAGGCCAGACTAGATGACTTTCTGGTTCTGGCCTTAAAATCTTTAAATTGTTAACACCCGGCTTTTGCTTAAAATATCAGTTTAAAAAATCATCTTTGTAATGAGATACCAAAAAACAGCAAGTTATCCTAAAAGAAGGAATGAACCGGTTTTCAAGTGATATAGTGCAGTGACTCTCAACCGCTGTGCTGCGACGTAATAGTGTGTTTTGAGGAGCCGGGAAGTGTGTTTTTTGGGGGCAAGGAGCCACCCGGAGCCAAAGTGTGTCAGCAGCTGCAGATTCCTGCGGCAGGAGCACCATGTTGCACACAGTTGTGCAAGCTGTCAACTGTGTTGTGTCACACAAATCTTGGGAACCACTGATCTAGTGGGTGTACTAGGGAGAGAGTGGGTTGGCCAAAACACACTATATACCAGTTGTTGCTGGCTCAGTGTAAAATTGCACTGGGGATATGGGAGGTTGCTATATTAAGTGTAGGAACAGCAATCGATGGGAAATCTGGTCTGTTGCTTTCCGAGGAAAATTTCACTTTCATGTTGTGATACAATAGTGTATCTTGTTTTAGAGAATTAAGATTATACAGTAGAACCCCTGAGTTATGAACACCAGAGTCATGAACTGACCAGTCAACCGCACATCTCATTTGGAACCAGAAGTACTCAGTCAGATAGCAAGCAAATGCTATACACTATTGTGCTAAATGGAAACTAGTAAAACAAAAGGGAAAGTTTTTTAGATGAAGGAAACTGTTTCTATGTTTGCCTCATTCAAATTAAGATGATTAAAAGCATTTTTCTTCTGCACAGTAAAGTTTCAAAGCTGTATTGAGTCAGTGTTCAATTGTAAACTTTTGAAAGAACAACCGTAATGTTTTGTCAAAGTTACAAATATTTCAGAGTTATAAACAACCTCTCTTCCCGAAGTATTTGTAACTCTGAGGTTTAGCTGTATTCAGAACCATTGCCTCTGTGTTAAAGACCATAAATATCAAAACATGCAAGTAGAGTGTGTCAGATTAAATGCTGGTGTGAATTGGCACAACTCTGTTGATATCCATGGAGCTATACCAGTTTACACCAGTGAAAGATTATGACCCTGTTTATGTAGCAAATACTGCAAATATTATACATTTAGGTTGTTAGCCTGTTTGTTCTGATGGAGTGTACAACAAACGTCCTTCAGAGATCAACACTTCTGGTTCAGTTTTAAACATGCTGGGTCAGATTCACTGGCACTGGAGAAGGAAAAGGCAGTGCAATGGTAGCTGTGGATTCACTTGTCAGTGACCTGGAGTTCCTTCCAAGGAGAGGAGAGCTTTCATTGGTGACCAAAACTCTTTGACTTTCCCCAGCAGAAGCTATAGTGGGTCTATGCATCCTATATTGGTACCATCTGTCCAGGCTCATTTGCTGCCATTCTTTAGATATTTAGAGCTTGGTTCTGACAGATGTTGAGTGCCTCAAGCAAGGTACTGTGCACCCTAATGTGCTATTGCCAACCTCAAGCATTCTAAACTCATGAGTTTGGTCTCCCAGAATCATGAGATTAGCTTAAAAATCATAAGGGTCTAAAAATACGGTTTGGGTTCTTTTCCTTTGCCTTATAGTTTCTGAGCATTTAGGGTGCTGCACTCAGGTCACATTTTTCAAGCTTTTCTCCTTAACCATCAGTTCCAGAAACTTACTTTCTAGAAATGAAAGCTGAGGGATATACATAATCACCTGGTTCCGGGAGGCAGAGATTTAAGAAAAACCCCAGATATTGTGCAACTGAAAATTGTGAGAGCTGGCAACACTCCTTGCTTTCAGTGACTTTTGGGATTGGGACAAAGATCCTGTTAGAAATTTGGCCAGTTCTTTTGGCTTTTTTCCCACAGTACTGCATAAATAATATCAGTTTTCTAGGTGTATTCTGTTTCTCACCACGAGCAATTAATTAGTGGCTTTATTTATCATTTGGTTCTCAACACATTTTTAAAAATTTTATAGATGTAGATGGACTTGTTTTGAAAAATACTTACCCTAAAATTGGTACAGTGGCCTTCTTCCAGAAATACTTTTTTTTAAATTAAAAGATACCACTTGTGAGAAATTTTTCATGTTTGTTTGTGGTTTTTTTGTTTGTGAAGCCTAAGTAAAAGCAATAGAACTTACTTCCCCATCCTTATAAATGGGAATATACAGTGTTCAGTGTATGTAGGCTTGCAGGTAACCAAGATGATTTACTTAGTAATTCAAGAAATATATTTGTCCTGGGGACTTTACTGTTTAATTGGAGCCTTGATTCTGTAAGAATTCATGTATCCATCTGTATGTACCGTATGGCCTCATTAACTTATCATATGACTAGAACTAAGCAATTGTGTGTTTTCAGGATCAGGGCCCAAATGAAGTAGGACAAAGACAGATATTTGAGCTGATGTTTTGAGGGGAAATTTCAGCCAAAATGATCCAGCTGTTTCTGAGAACAGGGCTAGGGAGAAATATGTTTTCCCCATTGTAACTCTAAGAGCATCATTCTTATGTCAGGCGGTAAGGGGCTTCCTGGTCTCTGGCAGTAAGTATCAGCTGGCCTGACCAACTTTGGTAAATCCCAGCTCACCAATGGTAGAAAACACACAATGGAGTCTACATCAGACGGTGTGGTGTCCACACTCACATGGGAAAATAACTTTATCTCAGGATGCATTTCAGAAAAAATGTATTTGAGGGTTGTTAAACTGTACAAAGAATGGGAGTGACTCCCTAACTTGTCCTCTGTCTGAGGAAATGAGGAAAACTAGTGCCTTGGGGATCCCTATGGGGCTTCTGATCCAAAGCTAGTCAGCCATTGCTGGAAAAGGAATATTGCTGAGGAAACGATATTGAACAAATACTATACCTCGTTAAGTTAGGTCATGGCCATTAGAAAGTGTATTGGTTGGATTTTTGTTTTTAAACTCTTTCTATCTTCATCCCTTATATTTGAATTCCCTTAAAACCCCAATATCTTTTTAATTGAATAAATGTTTTATTTTTTAGTCTGGACCAATCCAGTGCTTTGATTGAACTAAAATGATTGTTAATTCCAGTCAAGACAACAAGCCATTATTCCTGTCTCTTTAAAGGAGCGACAGCTTAATCTCTTCTGTGATAGTACAGTGGTAACGGCTGTGGCATTACAGAGAGACACCTCTGAGGATCTTGAGGGCTGGAGTTCAATGATGTTTACCCGCTAAGCAACTTTGGGCTGGGAGAACCCTGAAAAGTTTGCAGGCAAAGCAGAGAAGCTGGCATGACAGGGAGTTGTCACACAACTTAGTTATAGCAAAGCTCCTATTTACTGAGGATGAGAGGGTTAGCACAATGTCTTGCCACTCTGGGTATGCCCAGCAGTTTGTCACACCCTGTTTCTTTGAAAAGCTCTTGTGCCCCCATTCTTTGGAGTAGGGACTTGAAATTTGGCAAGGGGGTAGCCTTTATGCCAGGGATGTGTTTTTTGCCATCCCTGACACAAAAGCTTGTGATGCACTCCGATACTACAGCAATGAGCACCCTACAAAAGCCCATGAGGAAATTAAAAATTCTGTCTTCAGAACAAAGTTTGAATAGTGCACAGTAAGGGAGGCCTTGGGTTACGTATAACTTTGAGGCTAAAATAAAATATTGAACAGCTGCTCTTTAAATAAGCACTGGCCGTTCTGTGCATGGAATGAGGTAGGAGTCCTGTGGGAAAAAATTGTATGTGATTATATAACTCAAGATTTATAATAATAGAGATGCACAAGGGGACCAAATTAAGGTTCACCAGCAACCTTATTTCTGCCTAGCTTTTGAGTGCTTGTCTTAGCAGTCTTAATAATGTTCTTTTAATATAGTTTTCTTGTATATGTTTGTTTAAATTACTGAACAAATGCCTATGTAAATGTGAAATACTTTATCTGTCAAATAATTTCATTTAGAATATAATTGGAAGGATTTTATGTCAAGGTTGTAGTTACGTCAGTAGGAGTTTTGCCTGAATGAGGACTGCAGCATTTAGCCCCTTTGTCAGCACAGCATGGCATAGCACGTGTTATGGAGCATTTAAGGATTTTAACATAAGGCAGGATAAACTCCATGCTGCTGATGTGCAATCACCTGTTCATTATTTCTTATGTAATTACCTGCTTGCAGTTCATTCATCTGGAGAATAACCAGTTTCAACAGGAACCGATTACAAAGCTGAACTCTTCTGTCTAACCACCTGTTGTTCTATGTTGCATGTTTGGAGTCAGTAAAATGGTCTTTAATAGTCAGAGAGACTGTTCACTATTCCAATCTGTCTTTCAGGAAGCTTGTTTTAATATTTTTCAGCTGTAGCTCTCCCATATGCATCAATTCAGCTCGCTGCAGAACATGTGGCAGTTGCTTATCCCCTTGAGGTAATCTGCTTTTAAGTTTACATTCAGCAGTTTTTAAGGCATCACTAACAGTGCACATCAGTAGTGTTCGCTTCTTATATAGGCCATCATAATTTTAGTTATTGGTGTCAAATGGCGGGAAATATCCAGTGTTTAGATTAAATTGACACCAGGTGTAAGTTTTTATGAGTCTCACATCTGGGTCCTGGTATTTGCTCTTGAAAGTTCTGTATTTTTAGTGTTTTTAATGAAGTGTAAAGCTGTGTGCCTGCTTTTGGAGACATGTGTTACATATAAATGTCTTGTTCATTAAAATGTGTCCCACTCTCTTTGTCTCTGAATGGGCCTTATTCATCTCTGTTATATGCTCTTAGGGTTGCTTTTGCGTGGTGAGCAGTGGGATGCTACTCTTGATCTTCATAAATATCAGAAGATATAAAAGCTCACTTACATTTCCCCTTCCTTTTGCCAATTTTGAGTTACTTGGTTCTGCCCAACTCAGGAAAATGAAAGGTAATAATGTATAGCATTTTATCTTCATTATTTACGGGGGATGATCTATTCTGAATTCACAAGTACAGCAGCCACTTAACCATGTGACAAACCATCCCATAATACCTGAATTGTAATAGTCTGTCTAAAACTGAGCAGTTATGTGTTGAATAAACAGAAATATTAAAAAATGAGCTGTTAGTATTGATTGTTAGATATTGTTGATTGCATCCTCTCCAAGTTTTTCAAGGGAATATCTACAAATCTATTATAATCTACAATTATTTGAAGAGTGTAAGTGCCATAGTGGAAGAGGATTTATCGAGGGTGAGATAAGGGTGTTTCAGAAGGAGTAAAGGGATATAATGGAGCAAAGAAAAACTTGTATTGGCCTTCAGCAAGTGTTTCTTAACAGCATGATCTATTAGCCTGCCCAACTGTTTCCCATGGGAAGCAGTGGACACGTCAGTACTAGAGTTATTTAAAAATGAATTGGACAACCTCCATCCACTTCCATTGAACATTTGTTTGTGATTTGATTTCAAATTCCGAAGAGATCAAGACAGTGAAATCTACTGTGTTGGGTGTAAACACGGCAAATCTACTACACTTTAAATAAATACATTTGTTTTGTTATCCCTCCCATTGGAAACAGGCTCATTAGGGGTGGTTAGTCGCTTAAGTTAAGATTGGAACAACCTCTCCCAAATAATTTCCCCGATATCTTTCTAAACAACACTTTGTCTGCTGGTGGCCAGTGGTTCTCCCCGGCTCCATTAGATTACAGCTTACGGCGCTTTTTAGTAGCTGATGTAGGAAGTGCCAATAAAGTTAATGAAAATCTTATTTTGGTATATCTCCTGAGATAACTGATCTCAATATTCAAAGAGGGGCAGCTGTGTTGCTTTATTTCAACAAAACAAACAAGGAGTCTGTAGCACTTTTAAAGATTAACACATTGATTTAATGCATAAAATTTCATGGGTATAATCTCACTTCATCAGATGCATGGTGAATGATGCATGCCTCTGATGAAGTGGGATTGTACCCACAAAAGCGTATGCATTAAATAACTGTGTTAGTCCTTGAAAGTGCCACAGGAGTCCTTGTTTGATCTCAATATGAGCACCTTTATACCAGTATAAATGATTGTCTGTATCAGAGGGTTGTACTGCTTGAACTATATCTGTTTCTAAACTGATAGAGTTAAAATACTACAAAACCCGTGTGTGGAGTAGCCCTTAATGGAGGGAATTGAGTCTAGTCTTTCCCTCACTAGAGGAGAGGTCAATGCATTAAAGATCCTGTGAGAGGTCAATGGGGGTCTGTGAAGAGGACCACCTGTGAGAAATAAATAGAAAAATTCCTTTATTTAGGAATGCTTCACTCCCTTATCCTGTCCTGCCCTGAGAAATGATTTTTAGTTTTTGATCATGTAATGCTGTTCTTTGCATTTTTGTTACTGCATTATTACCCTTGTGGAAAGACTCTATTAATTTATAACTCTCTTCTGTTCTCTTCATTTAAAGTTACTTGACTTTCTGCCTTTTATAGAAGACATATAAAAAGACAACATTCAGTTTCCTATGCATAAGATCCATGGAGCTAGGAGAGAGAAAATACGTGATAATTGTGCTGTCTTGCAACACTTCTCTTGGTTCTTAACATCTGTAAACTTTTTGTCACTCAAGTGATGACTCCACACAAATAATGGTGCTGATACTTAAACTTCTTATGCCCCAAAAGCAGAAACATTTGTTGCTCTGGTAAGTGTAATTTTCCTTTAGCCAAACTATAAAGCTACATCAGTATTAAAGAAATGTACATGAGGGACACTGACTTTTCTGCATGCCTCATTATTCATTTCATCACTGAGATGTGAAGCCAGGACAGTTTTGTGTAACATATTACAAGTCAGTGAATGTGGAAGTTAAAAGATTCATAAGCCGGGGCTCTCTTTTAAGGGTTGCTGTTAACTCAACATTACTATTTTGGTATCGGTTCTCCTTTTTTGTTTTCCCACATGTAACCTGAGCGCCTCATCCATCTCACCGTGACAGACAAAATTGTCAGCATTAAAAAGTCAAGTTAAACTTTATCAGAAACAGCTGCATTGGATATGGTTCATTTGTGACCCAGCCATAAATGACGCTTTGCTGTATTTTAGACATATCTGTTTTATGTTCTTACAACTTAAAAGGGTCCTGTTTAGCTCAAGCAGATCTCTGTTTTGTAACAGTTGTCACACTGGCTTCCCCCCATGACCAGTCATGTGTAGCATCAGTTTGGCTAACACAGAATAGGGACCACATTTGCCTTAACAAGTTTTCCATCTGTCACAGTAATCACATATCACTCCTCATTGATTTGTGTAACAGCCCCTGAAAATTCCTTTCCTCTGACTTGATTATATTTTGAGCTCCAACTAGTTTCCTTGCTGAGTGATAGAGAGCATTATAGCAATGTAAGCTTTACCTTATGGATGGGGGAAAATCCTTCTCTGAAAAATATTCAATATTTGGAAAGTGATATATGATGAATGCTTGAAATTTAAATTGCCAGGCAAATCATATTGTTTCAAACATTCAAGTGTATATTTTCTCCTTGCTGTGTCTTATCCAGACTTTAAGGCTGGTTTTGACAAGCTTGTGAGGATTTCCATCATTATACTACCATTATGGAGTCCATCATTTATCTGTTTCTGGCCTTCTGCCATATCTACCTCTATCCATCTCTGCCTAATCCTAGTCTACTCATATCTAGCCTTAGATATCTCAGAGGTGAAAATTTGCTGGTGTTTCTAAGGTCTCCATTCCTGCCACCCCATTCATTGGCTGAACAAGAGATCACTTAGTGGTCAATGGAACTGGCTTCTTTTGGTCAAGGATAGAGTGGATCCCCTTCACAAGTCCTGGAATTGTACTCATCCATGTAGAGTCACATGATCCCTCTTATACGCATGTGTACAATGTAGCAGTTCAAAATTCTGCTTTACAGTTTACTGAGCCATACAATGGCTACGTGACACCAAAATGACGAAAGTCTGTACTCCTGCATCAGAACCAAAGCTTCATGGATATTTCAGTTCATCAGTGTGGCAGTGGAACAGATAGGGATTAAACTTGTGGACAAGTCTGCTTTTGCAGATTGCTGTAGGCCTGGTTTATCTCAAGGAAATCAGAGACGAATAGATAATCTCTAAATAAGGTGAATAAACAGTTGGTTAACTTTTTGGTGATACTTTTAAAGAATGCAAATTTCTCAGAAATCATAACTTGAAAGATGCGTAACTACATAAAGTATTAATATTTATTAAGGGCACTTGTTGCTAGGGAACATATGATGTTGCGCAGAATATCCGAAGAAACTCTTTGAAAATTTTAGTAAAGGGATTCACAAAATATTCCACTCTAAAATGTAACCCAAATAGTTAGTAATGCAGTATGAACTGGGTGCTAAGAACCCCAGTGTTTTTAAGCACGTGCCTGACTTCAAGCACATGAGTTTTCTTCTTGATTAACTTTCCTATCTTCAAAGCGTCTGACGAAGTGGGATTTTCTCCCACGAAAGCTCATGCGATAAATAAATCTGTTAGTCTTTAAAAGTGCCACAGGACTCTGTTGTCTTCCTACAATAGACTAACACGGCTACCCCTTTGGAATTTGACCACATGCTTAAAGTTAGGCCTATGTTTCAGTGTGTAACTGAGTTGGGGGCCCTGGTGCAAGAGGTCTTCTCGATGCTGCAAAACTTGGAATTCCATCTCTTGAGAACAGAGCAGTCAGTCACAGCTGCATGCTCACTGTTCACACCTTGGAATCTTACATGAATGGATTTTTGTTGTTGAAGCAATGGCAATATTGGTTAATTTCAGTAATGGATTTGCTTGGAAAATTCCTGAATCTGCATGCCTATCTTTTAAGATCATGGAACCTGTCATGTAAAAGACTATTCAGGCTCAATGGTGTCTTTAGTTACTTGTTGCTAAAATTTGTCTACCAGAACAAACAGTAAAGACCAAGCACTTAATGAATTTGACACTTTCTAATCCCTGGATGCTTCTAATTAGTTAGCTGAAAGCAATTGCAATTTCACGAAGAAAAATCCAAGTAACAGGCACCTATATTTCAAGTGACAACTAGTCATTTTGGATGTCCTATACATTTTCTTTGGTCTACATATGATATCACCTGTAGTTTTACTTTGTATTTAACATTGCTGTAATTTAAAAAAAAAAAATCTGACTTGGATCCTAAAAATTTATCAGGATTTTCAGTGCCCAACCTGAGATACCTTAAAAGAGCTTAGTTTAAAAAAAAAATGCTGAGCATCCCATATTATGAAAATCCAGCCCCTCTAAGGTGTCTCATATTAGGCACCCAGAATCCTGATAGATCCTAAAAATTTAAGTAATTTTTTTTTAGTTATAGCTGTGTAAAATATAAAATAAAACTACAGGTGATGGCAGATATGTAGCCCCAAAAAATTAAACAGGGCAAAAAAAGAAAGGATATACATCACAAATGCATGCTTTATATGCGTCTTTATAAAACAAATGTAGATGAACTTGCATAAATGTATGTGACCCAGGCTTACACAATAGGGTTCTATGGCTTCGTCTAGTGGTTGAATTATATTCAGGATGAGTTGGTTTACAGAGCTGGGTGTTTTACCCCAGGCAGTAGAGGTTCATGCATTCAGATCTAGGTTCAAGTCCTGCTTCTGATAAACCATTCAGGGTGCCATGCTATATCAACCCGTAACAGCAGTTCCTGAAATCTTAGATTCTATCCAATACACCCTGATCCAAGCCTCATGGCCAGTCTTTCCAGGGATCTTGTGTTCTGCAGTTCGGAGGGTTTACTTCCATTGATGTGCATTACAATTTCCTGTCTGACAACCAAACCTGGTTTTCCAATATGCTAATGTAATATGTAACTGATAAGCCAGTGAAATGTTTTGTAAGAGGTAGAATGATAGTGTATCTTAACTAGACCACGTCTTTGAGACTTGTCATGGAAAGTTATATAGTAGAATTGATATTTTTAATGTAAAAACATTTAGGATAAAGCTTTCAGCTGCTGAAAGAACTACTGCCTTCTAGCAATTTTGTATGTATTTGAAAATCAACTGTAAAGTGAGCTTGTTGTCTCTTTTTCATTCTACTTTGTGATGGGATCCAACATTAGATTTCCCACCAGCAGGACATCTCAAAGATGTCATGACTTGAATTACTTATTAAAATAGAACTGAGCTTTAGGCATAAAGAATTAAAAAATTTTAGCGGTAAGTTTCTAGCACCATGGGGTGTTCACATGGAACTGGCTTAAAAAAAATCTGTCTCTAAGACTGAGCCCCTTGTCTAACAAAGCTGTATTCCTTTCCTGTTAGTATATAAAACAGTAAGGAAAATAGCTAATTAACTTTATGTTGTACTGACCCAGAAAATTATTTTTCTTCAAAAACAGAAGTGATACTTTTTGGCACACATTTTTTTCCCGATTCATTGTTTGATTAAAAAAGAAGGGAACAAACAGTAGCCAAATATGACAGTGGTGAGTGCGCACAGAAAGAGGGAAGAAGAAATGGCTCCCTGGCATATATCCAGTGAGCCCATAAGAAGTCCCTCCTCTCTAATACTATATAATAGTTCAACTGCTGGGCTTTGGGTTGGCATGAGAGAAGAGTACCTGCTCTAGGCAGTGTGCTTCCCTCACAACCTGGTAGATTCTGCACTGGACAAAGCATTTTGAGCTCCTGGGCCTGGATGTGGAACCCCTGATTAGGGGAGGTCAGAGGGAGCCCTGCTGCTTTTGGGTCTAAATGCAAGACTTGCCTGTAGGACAAGGCATTCCCCAAGTAACAGCATTTTCCCAGGAGCATCCCACACTTGGGAGGATTGGGTTGGGAGGAAGGAGAAGGCAGGAAAGACAGAAAATCTTCTCTTCTCACCAGACATACACTGGAGACAAAGGAGGCTGTGAGAGCATGTCCATTTCAGGCATGCTCAGAGCTGTTTTTATTGCGTTTTATTGCACACTGTTGTCTGGTGTTTTCATGTGACAAAGGAGGAACATTTCTGACCAGGAACTTTTGAGCCAAGTTTGTCCCTCACATAACTCCATTGACTTCAATAGGGTCAGTTAGGTGAGGATTAATTTGGCCCCTTCCTCTCCCAGTACACACCATCCTCAGTACACACTCACCACAATAGTTTTATCACCAGAATACAGAAAAGCAAAATTTGCTCATATGATGTGTCACAGCACACTACAAACTTCAGGAAAGCAATAGCTTCTAACAATGTAATTCTAGGAAACTGAAACCCAAATATGGGCTGTTATTCATTCATCTGTGCACTTCAATAAACAAAGTTACCAAAATCATTTATTTATTTATTTATTTACATGGAAAAGATTTAACTGAACGTGAAGGGTGGGATGTCGAGCCACTGTTTGCACCACTTCACTGTAATCTCTTGCTTTATTATTTATTATTTCTACTGTGGTGCAGCGTAAGGACTTTGATCAGGACTCCATTGAGCTAGGCACTGTGCAAACAACACAAAGACAGTCTCTGTCTCTGTTAGCAACTCCCAATGTAATTTGGGAGAACAAATAAATAAAATAAAAAGACCTGGCCTGAGTCTTAAAATCTTAAATTTGTTGAGCTATTTAGCTCATATCAAAAATACTTTCTGTAGCAAATGCCTTTTTCCTTATAGGTGAGGTTTGCAGCATTAGGGGGATGATGCATGTTAAATATGTGGGATCATATTCTATTTAGGCCTTGTACACACTGCAAAGTTATTGCGCGATAAAGCCCTTTATTGCGCAATAACTAGCAGAGCGTACACACACAAAAGCCTCTTATTGCGCGGCAAGAGCCCTCTTGCTGCGCAATATGTAAACCACCAAAACGAGCGTGGTAAGGCTTATCACGGAACAGTTGTTCCGTGATAGCTGCTGTGTGTACGCTTCTCGCGCAATAGGCAGCCTCCGGAAATGTCCCAGAGTGCCCAACCGGGCCACTCTGGGACATTGGAGCTCTCAAATGTCAATTTCACTGCTCCAGCTGAGCAGTGAAATTGACATCGGGATCGGGTGGGGGCAGAA
>ML685813.1:2954607-2973882 GCA_007922175.1 Pelusios castaneus | reverse complement strand
CGGAACATTTAACGCGCAACAGGGTAAGTGCGCGATAGCGATGCTAGTGTGTACATGGCCTTATTTATACTGTGTCAAATATGGAGTTACCCCATTGTAGTGAATGGGATTATTCCAGATTGTCCCTAGTTTAACTGAATGCAGAGTTTGGTGCTTCAATTTTCTTTTTTGTGGTGAAACAGGAGGAAGTGAGGGGCAAGAGGAACATGTATACTGTGTATATATAAAATATCCAACCAAAACTGAACAATTTACCTCATGGGAGTGGCACTCTTGCACAGTCCATGCAGTGATGGGTGTCTTTTGTTCAGGAAAGGAAAGAAACATAGGAAGAAAAGCAACATAGAGGGGGAAAAAAGGAAAGAGTGAAAAAGGGCAATAAAACAAGGAATGGGAGAAATTGAGTGAGACACAAAAGAGCTAGAAAAAACTTTTATAAGAAAATACCCAGATGAAATGTGCTAGGGCAGTTGTGTATTATGGTCTATTCTCATTTATTTTTAAGTATGTAGAGACCTTTTAAAACACAGATTTCTGAAGAAACCATGTGGTCTTTTTTCTCCCTCAATTGCTGGCTTCATTTCTGCTGATTCGCTGCTTGCAGTATCTATTCAGTGATCTCCCAGGTCTCTCTCTCCTGGTAGAGGTGATCGAGATATGTTACCTCAGTGAACGCTGATTAGACATCGTTGCCCTTCGGCCAGGCCTGCCATATCGTGGAAACAGGTGAGCGCGGGAGGCGCTGTGTAATCAGTGTTACTGATGCAAGTTTCATTTTTCCAGGATGACTGTATGAAATCAAATCAATTTTTCTTTTGGAATACTTCCTCAGACCATGAGGGATAGTGCAGGGATTAAGTAAGGTTTGCCTTGTCTGTCCCTTTTTGGCTAGGACTAGTCTGCACTGGATTCCAGATATTAGATATGCATCCTCCACGTGGTTGTTTTCACGAATCCTGCTCCAGGGAATTTTTAGGAAATGTTACAACACATATCTGAAAAATATCCTTCCCTAACGCCAAGTAATATTCTGGTGGGTGCCAGTGAGGAGAGTGGGACCGCAGGGGTTACAGTTACACACATTCCCTGGCCACAGACCTTCAGGTAGAGACTGTGTGTGTATTGGGAGTCCCCTGCCTTATCCCAGTCAGTTGTAATGAACTCTTCAAAAGGGCAGTCAGCAGAGCTGCTTTGTGCCCTCCATATTGGCAGAGAGATGGATTCTGTCCTTGCAACCTCTCTGCTGCATAAAGCCTGTTCACTCAGATTGTGATATACGTGAATTTTACCCTCTGGGCTTGCAGTCATAAATCCTGCCACCGTCTTCCCCCATTGGCATTTTTCCTTTTCCAATTCTGAGTCTCCCTTTCACTTTTTTGAGTCTCTTTTCTCCCCATGTCTCCTTTTTCTACTTCCTCTACAGAATGTCTTTGCTGTGTATCTTCTCTTCAACCTCCCTGCTGACCTCGTGATTGCCTGAAGCGCTGAAGCTGGCCCCTGGGCAGGAAGCAGTTCTAGCAGTCTGGGGCTGAGGGGTGAGGGAGCAGCAGGTGTGTGGGGGTGTCCCTGTGGAGAGTGGGTTCCAGTTTCCGCCGTGCAGGGGGGGAGGAGAAATTGGCTGGGCTTTGAGCTTACTTAGGCTAATATTCTTTGCAGTGAGGCCTTCTACCAGGGGCAAACTGAACTAAGATGGGTGCGAGAGAAAAATGAGAGCATCTGATACCAAAAGCACCACACACTGTATGTAAGTGTTTCTCTGGTGCCCTTTGGCTGGAGCTAGGCAAGAGGACACAAATCTCCCCAGCCAAGAGAGAAAGCAGTGCTGCACAGAAACAATAGTTTGCTCTGGGCTGGGTGGCTCAGATCTTCCTTATTCTGAATTTGTCTTGCTCTTTTTCCTCTCACCTGCGTGGGGGTGTTGAGAGGGGGAAGGAAGAGGAGAGTGTTGCTGAAAGAAAGCTGCCAGTACCTCCCTTGTCTGCTTTATGTCAGCCACATCTGTTGGACTCTTACGTCACAGGCCAAAGACAAGGGGGCAGCTACTGCTGATGGGAAGTTGCTGATAGAGCTTACATGTGGGGAAAGGTGGCTCAGAATGTTGGGATGGACTTCAGAACAGCCCTACAGCTCTATATGAATTGGTGGTGTGCAGTCATACCAAGAGTCCGATCCAGCACCTGCTGAAATCCGTGGCAAAGCTCCTATTGACTTTCATGGTGAAGAATCGGCTCAAATTCCTAGCTAAAAGTGAAAGAATACGACCAAGACGCAGACAGGGAGTCCCACATTCGGATGGCTTTCCTTGCCTCCATGTAGCAAATATAGTGAATGTAGAAGACATGCATGTGTTCAGTAATCTGTCTTTATTGCCAATGAATTAGGAGGGATGATTTATTGATATGGGTGAGAGATGAGTCACAATATGCTTCTGACAACAGTTATGTTCCAAGTGGTTAATACTTTGTATCTTTCAAGTATGAAAAATACCAGCATCTTTTTTTCTTCTTTTTCAGATGATGTTTTCTGCTGGTTATGATACAAATAAGGAAATAATCTTTCTGTAGCTGTTTTTGTGCTTAGCTGAATTCACTCTTGTAGTTTGCTGTTTAAATAGTTTACGCTAGCCTCTGTGTTATTGCTCTTATATCATTAGGTAGAGAACATGCTGATTTCTTGGGGAATTACCTCAGGCTTTTAAAAGTGGATAAGATCTGATTTCCCTGTTATCTTACGTTACAAGAAAATGATTTTTCTTTAATGTGACTAGTCAGGAATGTAGCTGCCGGACATTTATGGGAATGTTGCCCCAGTACTCTGCTGTATGTGTCACCGTGCAGCTGTTTTGTGTGTATTGCTTAACCATATCTTTATATCAAAGATATTCAGTTATTTTTTTTAAAGGCAGTCATCTAACTAAAAGTTTATCTAAATAATTAAAGGTCATTATTTATTTCTGGTTAAGTCAAACTATTAGTGCTCAGTTTTCTATGCACTTGAATTCAGTGGGAATTTGGACTGTGAGAGGAGTAGTAAGGTCCTTTTTGGGTCTATTTTTGTTGTAAAACTTCCAAATCATAGCGTGTTCTCTCTCTCGCACACCCCAAAAGGTTTATTAATTAAACCCTGTCGTCTTGTTTCACTAATGTGGGGCTAGTTATACCTAATGATATGATTTAATGTAATTATAATTTCTGTTTATCTAATCTAACAATTCAAAGCATTTATTTATCATAGCATAGAACGAGAACCAACCTAGAGGCAATTGGCTCTAAGAAAGGGACTTAGAACGCTTCCCAAATAAGGCAGAATGTAATGCATTCATATTTCTATTTTTTCTTCAAGATTAAAATAAGCACTTATTTTATATCTGCTGTTATATGCTGTGAAGGCTCCTATGATTCCCACCACATATGTTCTAGTATGTGGAGGGAAAAAAAATTGTAATAACAAAGTGTTTCCCCCCAAATAATTAAAAACACCTCCCCATACACATTACTACCAGCTGCTCTTAGTGCAGGAAGTCATGTGTGCTATGTAATATTTTTCTGGAGCTCCAGGCAAGATACCTTCTGCAGAAGCAAATGAGAGCAACAGAAGTAGAAAGTATTTGCTAAAATGTTTGTAGCACATTGTGATGCTTCCTAAGAGAATGTAGGGTTTTATCAGACATCTCACTACCACCTAGCTTATGCATGGAAAGGCTTTGTCTATGCTTGCTGTGGATCAGCTCCTTAACTTCACCGCTCATGGTCAACACAAATATTGACTTTCAGGCCTCCCCAGGTCCTGCTGTCTCTTTACAGATCAGCAATAGGCACACTCCAAGCCCTGAGTCCTCTGAGCATTTCTCCAGAGTGTCCAGCCCCTGATTCCTGGGGCACTCACAGTATTCATAGATCCTCAGTTTCTAAAGGTATAGTGCACCATAGCTTATCATTTACACCATAGACTCCAGCTCCACTTTACACCCAGCACTTAGATTTGATTACAGAGAAAACAAGTATACATTTATTTAATAAAGAACAGAGATTCATGATAACAAGCAGAAATATTAGAAACAAAGGATTATGTATAAAATAAAATCAGTGTGCTTTCTAGAGCTTAAATAGAACTAACAAAACATTGTCCTGTCATAAATTAAAAGTTAACCCAAAATCCTTCCAGTGCATTCTTCTGTTCATGAAAGAAGCATGCTGTCTGCTTGCCGCCTCAAGGGAAAGATCCAGAATGTGCCTCTGTCCCTACAGGTATAGTCCAGAATCCATTATCATTACTTGCAAACAGGGTCACCCCTGGTGCTTGTGTTTGCATGTCTAGAGTCTCCCCTGGAGA
The DNA here is from genome assembly GCA_007922175.1 of Pelusios castaneus. Taxonomy (NCBI): domain Eukaryota; kingdom Metazoa; phylum Chordata; order Testudines; family Pelomedusidae; genus Pelusios; species Pelusios castaneus. The sequence continues at coordinate 2,969,550 of ML685813.1, read as the reverse complement.
CTTTGCAATCACTTGATTAGCATTTTGCTCAGTCAGTAAGTAGGTGTTCACCATGATGAATACACTACTCAATCTACCTATAGCCAGATACATAAACGTATCTTGCCTCTTTTTTGCCTTTTGGTGACCCAATCTCAAGTTACTGACTTTAAGAGCATAACTTTTAGTATAGACATAATTTCTTACACATTACCTGTCCATACATTTCACAGTTATTATGAGGAGCAGTGTGATACAGGCTTTTTCATTGGACACCTTACGTGACTTCTTTGGTGGACTACTCTTTAGCTACTATGAGAGCCCTAGGGCTCCCATGCATCTTGCACACTCTGTCCACTGGCTCCAGAAGGTTCCTGGGTCATGCACACATTTATAAAAAATGCAGATATGTTTTCTACTTGAGGGGAAAAGACTTAGCAGTTGATTACAGGACCAAGAGAACTTCTGGCTGAAATTATAAGCTATCCAGAGACAGAAAGTTTTAATGTATTTTAGGGATTTCTAGGCTGCCCATCATCGTAATATCAGAGAGCCAAAACAGTTATCAGAATTTACATTGTTGTCCCTAGTGGACTTTAATTGTCATCTCTTTCAGGTATGGCAAATATTTTTAATTTGTGTCGTCTTGTTGTAAGTCCTCCTCTTTGGTTAGTACAGAAATGCTTTTGACTGTCTCAAAACATGCTCTAACAATGGATAACCATTCCGCTTATCCGTTCCTCTTCCCGCAGTCGGCTTCACCGATGAAGCTCTTGAACTAAATGTATGTTATTTTCAGCTCTTGAAAGCGTCACTGTGGGCTCTGTTAGTTTATTAGCCGCATCATCTCAGAGGAATGTAGCTGTCTGGGTAATTTTTGAATAGAGAGGTGATTTCTGTGTAGGGCTCCAATGTCCTGAGAATACCTGTATTAGAGGTTTGAATTGAAACTAGAAGCAAATTGGGAGGGTATGTCTTTGGCGCTGTTTCCAGGTAGGAAAGTGATCTTATGTGATCAGTACAAGTTAATTTACTTGTTGGGTTAATCATCAGCCCCAGCTACAGTGATTTATAGTAGTTTAATTGGCAGGCAGTTCAAAGTATGAATTACTGTGGCTAGATCATCCAGAAGGAATGGTTATAGCTGCCTGTGATGCTGGGGACAATAGGTCAGTCACTATCACTGCTGTCTAGATTAATGACTAGTCCAGTAAAACTTAGATACTTGTCCTACACTGATTTATTTCTGCTATCAATAGGAATAGATGAGGCAAGGGTAATACTTACAGAGTTGCTTGCAGGTCAGATAGAGATACACAGTAATGGTATTTGTGTAGCAGCTGTGTATGGATGGCCCTTTGAGGGTAAATATTCCATCACTTTCCACATGCTTGTCTGAGTCTGGCCCTCTGCAGACAGGAGTCTTTCAAATCAACCGTGTAAAATTTTTTGCCATGCAGAAACATCCTTGTTTCTGAAAAGTTGACAACTGTTGCAGTAGTAATGATGCGTGAGCTACTCGATTTCAGTATATGAGTTAAAAGGCCACTTTTTGTTGCAGAGCGCAGAGAACTGTAGAACACAACAGAGGGACTGAGCATAGCTTTTTGCTGTTCTGCTAGCACATGTTAATCATTGGCTGGTGCTGATGACTTGAAAGACCTGCAGTACCAGGTCTAAATGTGAAAGCTGAGGAATTAAACAAAAACCTGAGGCAACTAAAGGGGTGGCTATGTTGTGTGGTGGGTTTTTTATTTATTTATTTATTTTTTAAAACTACAAGCTGTTTAAAGAATTGTCAGTACAATAAATAGAGCCACTGCCTATCAATGCCTCCACCTCTCCCTCCTCTATGTGCTGTTCCCCAGTGTTTGAATCCTAACACCTATTTTGATTTGCTGTTACAGCCTGACCTGATGTATGTCATACACTCCCCTGCATTTAATTTCCTCCCACTCTGTAACTTTCCTATCTTCAAAGCGTCTGACGAAGTGGGATTTTCTCCCACGAAAGCTCATGCGATAAATAAATCTGTTAGTCTTTAAAAGTGCCACAGGACTCTGTTGTCTTTCTACAATAGACTAACACGGCTACCCCTTTGGAATTTGACTCCAATTCTTCTGTTTGTGGAAGACACAAATGGTTTTTGTGCTGTGGAAGTAATTAAGGAAGTGTTGAAGTGTGTATTTTTAAAGAGATTGTCAAGGTTGACTAGAGACAGGAAGCGATGCTCATTTTTAATTTAATTTATTATTTGTAATATATTTTTATTTTTTTGGTAGGGCATAACAAACTTTTCTCTGTTTGGTTAACTTTTAAGAAACTTATGCTGGAATTGACATCTCAAAAAGTCCAATGCCATAAACCTGTTAAGGTCATGTACAAAGATCACCTTCATGGTTACATGTAAATTTTATCATCAAAAACTTCTGAGTAAATAGAAAAGAAGAAGATAAATTGCAGCAAGTTTAGACTAAGCAGTCAGGTTTGCTTAATAGAAGTGTTTTGTCCCCTTTGATATCCATATCTTTACAGCAGGTTTCATCTGTCATTCTATAAAAGGGGCCAGGAAAGCAATTAGGTCTCAGTGGAAAAAAGAACAGCTATTTCTCTGTGCTGGGCTGTTGGGCCCCAAATAGCTTATCAGTTGGTACTGAGGTCCCTTGATTTATTTTGAAGTTATTCATACAAGGTCAGAGCTACTACATCATCAGTGTGTATGATGTCTGCTATGCCTCCTTTGTTTCTTATCAGGTGGCAGTGAAAGTTATTGACAAGAAGAGAGCTAAGAAGGATACCTACGTCACCAAGAATCTGAGACGTGAGGGGCAGATCCAGCAAATGATCCGACATCCCAACATAGCTCAGCTGCTGGATATATTGGAAACTGAAAACAGCTACTACCTTGTCATGGAACTGTGCCCTGGGGGCAATCTGATGCACAAGATCTATGAGAAAAAAAGACTGGAAGAGCATGAAGCACGGAAATATATCAGGCAGCTTATTCTAGCAGTGGAGCATCTTCATCGGGCTGGTGTCGTTCACAGGTAAGGTGGAAAGAGCTGCCTGTGAGAATTTATCTAGGAGTATTTAAATGGTCTCTTCAGGTTTGTGGCTAATCTTAATGTTCTTTTTATCATCGATAATATTGGGCATCGGTCCACTTGAGCCCCGGCAAAGTTCTTAATTATGTGTGTAACTTAAGTAAGAATGAGTAGGTTTATTGCCTTCACGTAGTGAAAGTTATGCATGTGCTTTGCTGAAGCAGGGCCCTACTTTGGATCTTAATGTCTAAAGCTTTGCATCTTCAAAGCACTGTACAAGCACAGCTTGTCTTCCAGTCATCCTTGGAGGTAGGTAGTATGTTTTCACTTTAAAGACTGAGAAACTGCAATACAGAGAGGTCAACTGACTTGCCCAAAGTCTCACATTTAGCCAGTAGTTAGAACTGAACTTAGAACATGCTAGTTCCTGGGTTTTGTTTCACTGCTCCCTCCATTAGATTGTTGTGTTGCGTCCCAAGATTTTCACATGATTTTTAAAACAAACTAACCAACAACAAAAAAACCCCAAAACACAGAACTTGGCACATTTCAGTCCACGTCACGCTCTTTTCTCAGGATAAATCCAGAATTGGCAGGAGCACCTCAAGAATTGAAGTGTATTAGCAGAGTGCTGTTGAAGAGGAAGGAGGAGCTTGTTAAATATGCATACATCTAGGTTCAATTCCTGGCTCTGCTTCAGATGTCCTGTGTAGCTATAGACAAGTCACTTAGGTCCCGGTCCTCCTATAAAGGCTGCTAAGAGGATCTGGGCTCTGAAGTCTCTTGGTCTCATTTCTCCTCCTGTCAAATGGGCAATAAGTGTAATTCCTTTCTCCCACTTGTTGTCTGTCCTCTCTATGTATATTGCAATCTCTTTGAGGCAGGGAGTGCGTGCGTGTGTGCGTGCGTGCGTGGCATTTGGGCCGGGGGGAGGGGGGGAAGCACTGCTTATCTCAGTTGATGCTTCTAACAATATGGTAATATAAGTGTGGGGAAAAGTTGCTTCCTCTACTGATTGCATTGCAACAGTTAAATTATGATCCATATTCTCAGTGGTGCAGCAGTGTCTGCGATGCTGGACCTCAGAGGAGGAAGGAAGGGAATTTATTTTTTTAAAAGCCCAATTAATTTTCACATGTCATTAGCTAGGATGGAAGCAATCAAAGAATTTTGAGGGAGAGGAGAAAAGTTTATATGACTAGACACTTAACTTTCAAACATCTAAGAAGATTTGGGGAGCATTGGAGAGTAAACAAAAGTTAGTATGTGAGTGTTCTGTTCATTATGGACCGACCGAATCTTTGGCTTTCATGGGCGATTCAGGTGCTCAGGATTTTGACCAAAATTAGAATCAACATTTTGCTTCAGGGTAAAAGAGGACATAAAAGTGCAGGTCCCTCCTTTTCTCTGAGCTTTCTGATTAAATGAATATCTCAACTAGTTAAAGTACCACTGGGTATAAAGCTCATGAAGATTTAGAGCAACGAGTGACATTTCTATAATGCCTTTTATCCAAATGTATCCCAAAGTGCTTAACAAACTTGTGAACGCTGGGGACACTGATATTTTAGGGAAACTTTGTGCTGCTCCACTTCTGAAAAGATCTCTTAAATCTGGTATAGCCAGCTACAAAAGTTTTATCTGCAAAGGATTTCTCTGGTGGCTTAGAGCTACAGTAGCAGCTTCTACACCACCTGTGCTGATCCTCACACCCCCCTGGCAGGGTAGGTGGTGACTGGGGAAAAGGGATGTGATTAAGGCTCCCTTATGCCTGCCTTATCCCTGGCGGCTAGAATGACCCATTGGGAGAAGTCTAAATTGATTCCACGAGGCACAAAGATGCCTTATAGCAATGATATGTCCTGCTCCAAGCATTCCTAGATCTGGAGACTGTTGACATCCACCCCTGGATAATCACCTCTGCTGTGGTAATGTGGTGACAGCACTGTGAGACAGAAATGGAAGAATGCCCTCATCTTCTTACACTCTCTCAAGTTGAAATAGAGCCATGACATGGAGTATCATTCTTCCCCTTGCAGAATGTCACAAGTGGTCTGGGCCTTGATTCCATTCTCTTGCTCACTCGCTCTCTCTGCCCCCTAAAAGTAAAGGCTGGAATTGAGGCAGCACTGTGTTCTCTAACACCACACCTCATTGTCCCCTTCAATAGGAAACGTCTCAGGTGTGGATTTCGGGTGAGGAGAAAACTAAGGATTTCCTCTCAGAGATTTTTCTCTCTTTTTATGAAGTGTGTGTGGGGAGGGGGGGAAGGAGGAGTTTGTGTGTCCATCCCGTGTTCCTCTTGTGTCCCCTTCCTGCTCCCAAACCTGGCCAGTCTCAGGGATTTGTGGGAGGCCAAATATATCCATGCAAATGCCCTGTTGTGTGAGAATGGCTCTGGCCTCATCTCCCCTCTCTCAATTTTTCACCAGCACACATCAAAGTGAGTCAGGTTGCTATGCACCATCTGGCTGTAGCACCCCCTAAGAGAGGAGATACAATCTGGGGTATATTGACTTTTCCAGATAAGCTTCATAGGGCTGGGAGGAGGAGGAAGAGGACTCTCCTGCACAGAAAACTCTCCCCTACTTTCCCTAGTCCTCGTGGAGCTGGCCTACAGCTACCCAAATTCCCATCTACATCAAGGGGTTGAGTGAGATCTATTCCCGGAAGTGCACATATTGGAGGGTGCCCTCTGTCCTGTGACATTAATCTAAGAAAAGCACCACCTACTGCATTACCAAAACCACTATACCACCTACAGCTTTTCCTCAGAAGTCTCCTATCCAACTTAGCTGATAAAATTTGACAGGATCACAGTCACTGTAGTTTTAAGTATTTTCTCTTGAGGCTTAACTGTTCAATATCTTGTCTTTTATTACAAATGTGATACATGGAGTATCATAAAGATGCAAGAAAACACTGGAAGGATAATTAGAATTTGTTGAGTCGGATCTCTGTTTGCAAAAGAAAGAGAAATGCTAATAATTGCCTCTGGGGCTGTCCTTCAGCCTGTTGGGTTTTGAACTATAGAAACTCTGAAAATAGACTGCTCAATCAGTAGCACTGAAGGGAAGAAAAAAAAAAAAGAAAGCAATCAAGAAAAAAAGAGAGAGAATCAATACAGATGTCTGATTCATTCTCGCCCTGAATGCAATGACAATGTTCTCTTGTTGTTGTTGTTATTTTTAAAACTGTTTAAAAAATAACGGCACTCACATCTATTTTGTGATCTGTGGGCGTTCACATTCCCTGTTTGATAAAGAAAACACAGCCGTATGGGTCTAATGTGGGCTGACACTGTTGGTGCCCCTTTCAGAACTAGATCTTTTGACCATTCATTTTCTTGAATGGAGCTGGCATTTAAAGAAATGTTAACTGTAGAATATTTTATTCTAAAAAATCACCAAATTTGTTAGCTTAATTATCCACTAAATATAATCACACATTACTTTCCCTGTTCTGTAAGCTGGGTGGAAAAAAATTAGTTAAATAACATATATTTGAAATATTATAATGAAATTCAGCTAAGCTATTTGATGGATATCATTTACCAAGCTTCACTCATTATGATAAAGGCGTGGTATGGTGAGACATCACTCTGATTTCAAGATGAAATGAAACACTCAACTCAAAGGAAATGTATCTTTTTAAGAGAATGGTGACATGCAAGCAGTGTATAAATGAGAAACTTGAAGCAATCTGATTTATGTTGAGAGAAGTACATTGCTTGTGTGTGTGTATATATATTGTACGTGATGTATGTTGCCATGGACACATGCCTGCCTAGAGTCTTTTCTGAGGCCAATACTGGTTATGAAGGATGTAGATGGTAAACTCCTCCTGTGCATGGGGACTGTCATTTCTTGAAGATGTGACCACCATTGAGAGCTCTATGCACGACTGGAATGCAAGATAATATATATCCTAAATATAACTGTGGTTTAAAAAAAAAATGGAGATCATTGTTCTGATGAGAAGAGCTGGTTGGTTGTTAAAATTGTGCAAAGTAGCAAGCTCAAATATGACTCAGATAGGAATCTTTATCTTTCCCTCTGACAGAAGAAAACAAACCCAAATGGCACTATATGGTGAAGCTTTCTCTTTTCAGAGGGTGTTTACATAGGCCTTCATGCTGTCAAAACCCAGGATGAACATTAAGCCCTTTGGGAATATAAGGACAACAAAGAAAATGAAGTGAAAGCCTGGGTGCTTGCAACAGCATCCCACAGGAAATTCTCAACAAACCTTTTAAAGTAATTTTAACAAAATTCAATCCTGTTCAGTGCAATTACTGTCAGAGTGTCAAAGAAAGGAATTTAATAATGTATTGGGAGTGAAGAGTGCTTTCTCCATACCCTGTTTTTTCTGTCTATCACGGAAATATATTCATACCTTCTGTTAGGATTGTGTAATTAAAAAAGATCAGAATTGTTGAAGACGAGACACATATGAGGGAGAGAGATACATGGATTCGAGTGGAGTTTCTGTATTTTTCTATAGACCCTTGTCCTCCCAGATAGGGAAGATAGTGTCATATGATTCAGTCATTTAGGACATCATAAGATTTGTGCCTTGACACCTCTTGCTTGACATATATTAGCTTTGATAACTTTCATCCTATTAATTTTAAGTGCAAGTAGTCTGGTGGCTGGTGCAATATGTATGACAGATCTTTGCACTAGAGAAGAATGTCTCCTTTTGAAGTGCAAAGCTGGTTTGTCTTTCTATTCATGGTATATTTCAAAATTATCATTAGGCATTCTCTGTTGGAGCATGTCAGCAAAACAAAGGATTGCTTTAAGGATGTAAGTCCAAATTCCCCTTCCACTTACACTGTTACTACCACATGGATTTCAATAATATGGGGCTCAATGGCTATTGTTTTGATAACAGAAATAGTCTCTTTGGAATGTCTGTAAGCATTATAACTGACACAAATCCATGCAATCTGCTGCCTATTTCATCCCCAGCTCTTCATGTGGCTATAAAGTATTTGAGGGTGGATGGATTAGTGTTAGGTTGGTTCTTTTCTTATTTGGTGATAGAAGATGTAATTCAAGATATATTCACCACCACTACTGCTTAGCAGCTGTCTGCTGATAACAAAACATTGATTCCCTCCCTGTCACCCATCATAAAAATAAAATAAAATGCAAGATACAAAAGAAGCCATTTGACCCCTGCAGTGATAGGGAATATTTCCAAACTTATTTTAAAAGCTGTCCAACTAAGGGCTTGAACTACTGGCTGGAATTAAAGTGAAATCTCTGAAAACTGCATGGGCGCTTTTTAAAGACACCATAATAGAGGCCCAACTTCACTGTATACCCCAAATTAAGAAACACTGTAAAAAAAACCAAAAAACAGCCACCATGGCTCACCAACCATGTAAAAGAAGCACTGAGAGGTAAAAAGACTTCCTTTAAAAAGTGGAAGTCAAATCCTAGTGAGGCAAACAGAAAGGTGCACAAACAGTGCCAGCTTAAGTGCAAGAGTGTAATAAGAAAAGCCAAAGAGGAGTTTGAAGAACGGCTAGCCAAAAACTCCAAAGGTAATAACAAATTGTTTTTTAAGTATATCAGAAGCAGGAAGCCTGCCAAACAACCAGTCGGGCCCCTTGATGATGATGATGATAATACAAAAGGAGTGCTTAAAGATGATAGAGTCATTGCAGAGAAACTAAATGGATTCTTTGCTTCGGTTTTTACGGCTGAAGAGGTTAGTGAGATTCCCAAACCTGAGCCGGCTTTTGTAGGTGACAGATCTGAGGAACTGTCACAGATTGAAGTGTCACTAGAGGAAGTTTTGGAATTAATTGATAAACTCAACATTAACAAGTCACCGGGACCAGATGGCATTCACCCAAGAGTTCTGAAAGAACTCAAATGTGAAGTCGCGGAACTGTTAACTAAGATTTGTAACCTGTCCCTTAAAATAGCTTCGGTACCCAAAGACTGGAAGTCGGCTAATGTAACGCCAATATTTAAAAAGGGCCCTAGAGGGGATCCCAGCAATTACAGACCGGTAAGTCTAACGTCGGTACCGGGCAAATTAGTTGAAACAATAGTTAAGAATAAAATTGTCAGTCACATAGAAAAACATAAACTGTTGAGCAATAGCCAACATGGTTTCTGTAAGGGGAAATCGTGTCTTACTAATCTATTAGAGTTCTTTGAAGGGGTTAACAAACATGTGGACAGGGGGGATCCAGTGGACATAGTGTATTTAGATTTCCAGAAAGCATTTGACAAGGTCCCTCACCAAAGGCTGTTATGTAAGTTAAGTTGTCATGGGATAAAAGGGAAGGTCCTTTCATGGATTGAGAACTGGTTAAAAGACAGGGAACAAAGGGTAGGAGTAAATGGTAAATTCTCAGATTGGAAAAGGGTAGCTAGTGGTGTTCCCCAAGGGTCGGTCCTAGGACCAGTCCTATTCAATTTATTCATAAATGATCTGGAGAAAGGGGTAAATAGTGAGGTAGCTAAGTTTGCAGACGATACTAAACTACTCAAGATAGTCAAGACCAAAGCAGATTGTGAAGAACTTCAAAAAGATCTCACAAAACTAAGTGATTGGGCATCCAAATGGCAAATGAAATTTAATGTGGATAAGTGTAAAGTAATGCACATTGGAAAAAATAACCCCAACTATACCTATAATATGATGGGGGCTAATTTGGCTACAACGAGTCAAGAAAAAGATCTTGGAGTCATTGTGGATAGTTCTCTGAAGATGTCCGTACAGTGTGCGGAGGCGGTCAAAAAAGCAAACAGGATGTTAGGGATCATTAAAAAGGGGATAGAAAATAAGACTGCAAATGTATTATTGCCCTTATATAAATCCATGGTACGCCCACATCTCGAATACTGTGTACAGATGTGGTCTCCTCATCTCTAAAAAGATATTCTAGCACTAGAAAAGGTTCAGAAAAGGGCAACTAAAATGATTAGGGGTTTGGAGAGTGCCTCGTATGAGGAACGATTGAAAAGGCTGGGCCTCTTCAGCTTGGAAAAGAGGAGACTGAGGGGGGACATGATAGAAGTATATAAAATTATGACTGATGTGGAAAAAGTGGACAAGGAAAAGTTGTTTAAATACTCCCATAATACAAGAACCAGGGGTCACCAAATGAAACTGATAGGTAGCAGGTTCAAAACAAATAAAAGGAAGTTCTTCTTCACACAACGCACAGTCAACTTGTGGAACTCCTTACCTGAGGAGGTTGTGAAGGCTGGGACTATAACAATATTTAAAAGGGAACTGGATAAGTTCATGGTGGCTAAGTCCATAAATGGCTATTAGCCAGAAAGGGGTTAAGAATGGTGTCCCTAGCCTCTGTTTATCAGAGGATGGAGACGGATGGCAGGAGAGTGATCACTTGATCATTGCCTGTTGGGTTCACTCCCTCTGGGGCACCTGGGCACTGGCCACTGTCGGTAGACAGATACTGGGCTAGATGGACCTCTGGTCTGACCCAGTACGGCCTTTCTTATGTTCTTATGTTCTTATGAATAAGGGTTACTAAAGTGGGCCCTAGTGATATGCTTGAAAGAAACAAAACCAAAAGAGGGAATGATGACAGCATGTTCATATTCCAAAGGGGTAGCCGTGTTAGTCTATTGTAGAAAGACAACAGAGTCCTGTGGCACTTTTAAAGACTAACAGATTTATTTATCGCACACAAACATACTCTGTTTCTCTATACTACAGTAAGAGAGCTTAGTCTGTTGAAAATCTTACCATTCACAGATCTTAGTAACTAGCAATACTGCTGGCACCGAGGGTTGACTCAGCCCCTTCAAAACCAGGAGATTTAAAAAAAGAATGTTGGGTTCTTTTTATTGGCCTCCTGGTTTCTGAATCTTCTGGGATACACCCAGGTTATGTTTTTGAGCTTTTCACTCATGAAGGCTAGAAACTTACGGTAACTTTTGAATAAAAACAAACGAAAACCTATGTTTTCCCATAATTTTATGCTATCCCCTACAGGAACCTGGGCTTTAAGGAGCACACCAAAAGTGTGAAATTTGTCAAAATTGCAAGAATCACAAAAATTGCAACCCTGACCTCAGGCCTCGATCTTGCAAACGATTTATGTATATGCTTAATTTTATGCATGAGGGGAAGTCCTGTTGATTTCAATCAGGGCCACATTGGTTTTTGTATCACTGCATACATTGAGAGTATGCTATGTGGTTTGGCCATTTTAAAAGAACTCTTGGTCATGGTAGATTAGATATGTGTTTTTTATTTTTTTGTTTTTTGTTTACTTTCTATGAAACAGCATAATACGTTTTTCTGTTCTCTTTCTTAAAAATACAGTTATGCAGTGTTCTCAGTTCAGATGAATTATCATGAACTTTCTCAGCTGAAGTTATTATTTGGACACGTACATTCAAAAGAAGCTAAATACAATCTAAACAAAATTAACAGAGCAGAGTGAAAGAAAACAGTACAGAAACTTGAGTGCAATAACAGACAATCCTGTTCCTACAGAGTGAGCCCATGCCAGGCATAAAACCAGCTATGATCAAAATAAGACAAATAGCAGGCTTTGGAGTGTGTCAACTTCACCTCTCCCCAGGCACTGACCTATTCATTTGCTAATATTGTATTCTGTAAGTGCTCTGCCTGGTAGGAGGGGGCCCCACACTGCCTGTGTGGCTCTTTTCCTGAAAAATTTCCCATTATTACTAACACCACTACAGCTCCACTGAAGCATCAGAGGTCAAATGCCAAAGACTGCCTGGAGCCTTAAGCACCATGTTATCCAGCTCTGCTCAGTGTTGGTCTGTGTGGTATAAATGCTGGCAAGTACCTTGTCTAAGTTAATGTTAACACTGAGACAGCGTTAGCAACAGTGAGACATTTTCCAGTAGAAAGATGTAGTGTAGACAAGGCCCTTTTGTGGCATTCTGCTTCCTTTTCAATATCTCAGGCATAATTTACTCAATGGAAAAGGCACGTTTAATTGGAGCCAAGGTTCACTTGTTGGTAGATAATAAGCTGGATGTTTTTAAGAGTCATTTTACTGTTGCTTTTTGATTAATCCACCAAAATTAATTATTTGGGTCTCATCCAGCACGTCCCATGTAAAACATCATTTAGGTCAATCCAGCAAGCGAAAATGCACTTCCACCAAAAGATGGGGCAGTATCCAAAAGGCAATTCTTACCCTGAGTGGGCCAAGTTCTGCCGTCAGTTACATGGCTTTTGCGTCACTTCTTGGAAATGATCCTTCAAGTGCTTGCTCATGTCCATTGTCATATAGGTGTGCATGCGCCTTCGTGCATGGCCACTAGAGCATTTTTGCTCTTAGTAGACCCTATAGGGCTGGCGTCAGCCCTGGACCCCCGTGCTTATGCCATGGTATATTAGGCACTGCCAGCCCTATGCTCCTTCAGTTCCTTCTTTCCGCCTGGGAGAATTACTGGAACTGCAATTTTTTTCTTGCGATCTGCAAGTGCCAAGTGTTGTTTGTTATTTGAACTGTCATTTAGTTGATTAAGATAGTTAGAGAAAACAGTTAGTGTAGTAGTTTAAGATTTGTTAAGTCCTGCTTGGGGTCACATACCCAGAAGGCGGGCATGCCTCATTCTCTGAGCTTCAAGCTGTATGCAGCATGTGGGAAGGCTTTTCCACAGAGCAACCCCCACAACAAATGCCTGAAGTGCCTGGGGGAGCTCATGGCTCCAACAAGCGCTGAATTTGTAAGTCCTTCAAGCCTAGGAATCAAAAGGCGCTTGGGCTGGGAGCGGTTGGGTGGCTGCGGCGCTCTGGACAATGCAGCACTTTGGGACCTGTGTGGGGGCAGAGTCAAGCCAGTGCAGGCTGGTGCCCTGGCAGTCTGGCTCGACGGGGCCAGGTGATGCCCCATCCCCTCAGCCCAGGATCTCTGGGTTGCAGCCCGTAAATCCCTTTACTCATCTGGCCCTGACTGCTGCCTGTGTTGTGCAGCAGGAGCGGACTGTTGAGGGCAGCAGTGAACAGTGGGTGGCAGGAGCTCCAAGCTGAGCTGCCAATTTTCCATGACACACCTCCGGGCTCTTCACGACACATATTTGTTAGCGGAAAGAAGGGCCTGAGGAGGCATAGGGCCAGCGGTGCCTCATATATTGTGGCATAAGCATGGGGTCCCGGGAATGCCAATGCTGGCTCTAAAGGGGCCTAAAGATCACACTCCTAGAGTCCACATCCTTGAAAACAAAAATGGTTGTGAGGATATGGCTTGATTTGCGGGGGAGGAGTGGGTGTTGTCTTGGTTTCTGATTTTACTTCTTTGCGTTTTGCTCTTTTATTTTATAGAATGGTTTAAAAGAAATAAAATAGCTGTCAAGTAAAACAGAGGCAGTAATAATTTCCACTTGCGAAAATGCTGGGTTGTTCATCAAGTAATGACTGGTCTATACTAGAAAATTAGACTGATCAAGCTACATCACTGTGGGGTGTGAAAAATCCACAGCCCTGAGCAACGTGACCTAAATCACCATGTAGATAGTGGTAGATTGACAGAACCTGTCAAGGCTGTTTCCCCATTCTGGCACTTTGAGTGCAGAAGGTGGAGGCCTGCAAAAGGCTTTAAAAACACTGGTCCTAAAGCCTTGTCTTCAAACTTTCCAAGGCTACCAATTTCCTGGCCTTGGAGTGGTATTGCTGCCACCACCCAAATGGAAAAACCTCTTTAAAACCTGGGAAGGCGCAGTTGGGAATTCCTTCCTGTGAGGTATCCTCAGTCGCCCTTATTCCTCTCTCAGGAGAGCAACTGAACTCCAGCTGATACAAGCTGAAAATGGCACCAAATTCCCTTTAGTAGCTGGCTGTGCAGTCTGAGGCACATACACACAAAACTTCTTGCCTCTTAGGACACAGAAACAAAACTTATGTTAAAAGGATAAATGTTCTTTAATTAAAAGGACAGCTAAGAAACACAGAGAGTTGCTTCTTTGGGATTTAACTTGGGTAGTTACAGGATGGGGGGTTATATGCGCTCAGCACAGCGGAATCCAAAAAAGAACCAAAACATAGAAATACCCTGAACGCGTCTAGCTACACATTCCCTGATCTACTCAGGCGTGCATGGTTACAGATCTGAGCCTTGCCTATGCATGGATGTCATTGGATTCTCCAGTCCTGATTGCCTGGTCTCCTCCTTTCAGGAGCTCTGCTCCAGCAAAACAGGAAACGGGGCAGGGCTGCTGCTCCAATTAAAAAACCTGCAGTCTGTTTCTATTGACTCTAGTGGGGCCTCTCTAGAACTCACTGTTAACCCTTTCCCTCCTAAGGTTACTACAGAACCCATCAACCTATCTGCCTCTTGGAGAAACAGATTAACTACAGTCAGTGCTTTTTTTCTGCCGGAACGCACCGGAACGGCGTTCCGGCACCTTTTTTTCCTTCTCCCACCCACCGGCCGCCTCGACTTCCTGGCCCAGAGCCGACCCCGCCCCGCTCTCCCGACAGCGTTGGCCTCCCGGCACGGGGCCAGGATCAGGCTCCGTTGCCGGGGTCTGTCTGCCCTGCCGGGGCCGCGTTCGGTCCCCGCCGGTGCTCCCTCCCAGCTGTGCAGGCTGGGCCGGGCTGGGGAGATTTAAATCTCCCGCCCTGAGCATGCGCAGTTACAGCGTGCTCAGGGTGGGAGCGGCCTGGCCGGCAGCAGCTCTGCCGGCCATCCCTGTGGTTCCCAGCCTCCGGCCAGGTAAGGGGGCTGGAGGGAGGCCTGGAGAGGGGTGGGGGTGGGGACAAGGAGACGGGCCGGGTTAGAGGGGTGGGGACAAGGAGACGGGCCGGGTTGTGGGGTGGGGACAAGGAGGGACCCCCGCGCAGGCCGGCAGCCCCCACCGCCCCCTCCAGACCCCCGGGGCTGCTTCCTGTCTCTTCTTTCTCTTCCTCTTCCTTTCCTTCCTTTCCTTTTTTTCCC
>ML685813.1:2858324-2954507 GCA_007922175.1 Pelusios castaneus | reverse complement strand
CCTTCCTTCCTGCTCTTTCTGTCTTTGCTTCCTTCCTTCCTTTCTTTCTTTTTTCTTTGTCTCCTCCTTCCTTCTCTTTTTTCTTTCTCTCCCTTCTTTTTAAAAACTTTTTAAAAATTAATTTTAAATAAAAACCTTTCTTAAAATTAGATTTCAATTCCAAATTCATTCCAATTAAATTAATTAAACACAATTAATTAATTAATTCTATTTACAGTCACTTTATCTTCAATTAATGCCTATAATTTCTGTCTTGTGAGTTTTCCCCAAAAATTTATTCTGAAAAAGTTTTTCACACGGCTTGAAAATTTTGCACACAAGCCACCAAACCTAGAGGGAACATTGGCTACTAGTTGCGTACACAACAGCAGGCCAGCAGGCTAACATCGGTCAGTCCCACACTCTGGGCCTGGCCGGAGCCCACAGCACCAACAAAAAGTGTGTGGATGCATTACTGCCTGCCACCCAGTACCCAGAAACACAGGCCAGCAGCAGACGTGATAGCTACGCATTCACGTTTTTTTCTAATTATAATACAGCCCCCCAACAGTCTGAGGGACCGTGAACTGGCCCCCTATTTAAAAAGTGTGAGGACCCCTGCTGTAAGACCTCACAGGTTGTCTTTCAGTATATTAGCGGCCTGCATAGTTAATAAAACTTAACAGTTTTTACCTTGTATTTTTATTTCTTTGATATATTCAAAAATTTACTGTTTACTGCACTATTTTCAGTGTTATTTCTTTATGACACGACGGACATCAATAGGAGTTCCGGTACCTTTTTTTTTTAGAAAAAAAGCACTGACTACAGTAATGGGAGAACCCTTCCTGTTGGTGTAGTGTCAACACTTGAAACATTATTGTTTCAAGTGTGGATATGCCCTTTAAGTAGAAATATGCTGATCTAGTTCACTAGATCATTTTAAAAAACTTTCAGATTAGCAAATCAGTTGTACACATGGACTGCTAGATCAGTTTCCACTTACGGATAAATCTTATGAAAATGCAGACATACAGGTAAACAGCATGGATTAACCCGGTCTGACTGCACTCTACAGTACAGCCTGTCTATTTTTAGCTACTTTATATTTCTCTTTGTCTGTGGCACTTTTACTTCATCTGTTTTTATTTTTCTTAAACTTTGTCTTTTAAATGTCTTTAGTTGCATGTATTTTTAATCTTTCTATTCTTTCACTCATTTATCTCATTATTCTAATTGCCTTTGCAGCTTTTTTATTCCTTCTGTGGGCGTTTGCCTGCTTTTCACCTTCCATTTAATGTAGAAATTCTCTTTTTCTTAAAATCTTACCTCTTTTTCACTGATACTTTTACCTTAATCCTAAAACTTCTTTTTAACTTCCAAATCATTTCTTTTCCTGTTCAGCATGGTGATATTGTCTAGTACTGGACAGTTCATTTAACTACTTGAAATTCTGTTCACTTCTGCTAATTTCATACCAGTCATCTTTTTTCCTGGTGCGTTGGTCCTGTTAATTCCCAATGGTCTGTATTTACCTGGTTGTTAAACATGTGACAGCTCTATCAAAGTCAGTGTATACAGGCACTCAGGGAGTGAAGAAATGAGATGTAGATATGTAAACCCAGATGAGATGGGATATGTAAGCCCAGTGTCTGACAAAGTGGGATTTTCTCCCACAAAAGCTCATGCAATAAATAAATTTGTTATTCTTTAAAAGTGCCACAGGACTCCTTGTTTGTTTTGTATTCTTCTATATAACAAAATACTTTAAATGTAAAACAAAAGTCAACTTTAACCAAGTAACCATGTCCACTGCTTCAGTAATTCATAATATCTATTACTACATATGAATCTTGTAAAGAAACAGTTGAGAATGACAAAACATTGCTTTATCATTTCAGATGCTCATTCAGAATATTTTTTCTTTCAGAGACTTGAAGATAGAAAATCTGTTGCTAGACGAAGACAACAATATCAAACTTATTGGTATGAACCCCTTTTGGCAATTCTAATAATTGAAATTTGTGCAGTCATATAAAGGAAATTTTTGAGACTTCATAATCTTCCACGTGGCAACTCATAATGGTGTTAGAGAGATGCTGAGAGAGTGCAAATAGTATCCAAGCTGTTGCTGAAAGTACCCTGCGAAAAATGTTCCAATGAATTCAGATTGATTTATTAAAGTCCTAATCCTGCAGCCTTTGCTCAACAAAGCTCCTATTGAAATCAGTGAGAGTTTTGCCAGAATAAGAATTGCAGAAATGACCCCCCCACAAAATCTTTTATTTTACCCTGTTAATGTCTTATTTATTAAGTGCTGAATTCTGCCCCCAGATGCACATGCTTCTCTGAAGTCATCAGGAGCTGTGCGTACATACAGCAGCTGGCAACATTTGGTCATGTATATATTCAGTAAATGCATTTCCAGAATCAGATGAGAAATTGGTTTAGAAGTGTGTTTTTTAAAAAAGTAAAATCAACAATGGGCTCTTGATTGTATTAGAGTTCCCATTGTATGCAGTGCTCCATTCATTCAAGTCCAGCATACATTGTAGATTAATCATCTATGAATATATTCTTCTCTCACTGCCTGTGTGTAACTCTGATTAATATTAATGTGGGCACTGAAAGGAAAATATGCCCCTTATTAAATAACATCTGTTTATATTTATTTTCATGCCTAGATAGTTGCCAGAAGCAGTATCTTTGTTTGCATACTTACAAGGCAGATTCTTCTTTCACTTTTTCTCCTTCTTTGAGAGGTTTCATCAATTCATGTGATGAAAAGTGTTGACTAAACTTAGGTTAAAAGGTGAGCGTGATCAGCTGTATGAAATATACACATCTCTGTGCAAACAAGAAGGGACTGCAAAAATATCCAAAATCCACTTAGGAATTCGGTGTTTTGAACAAAGACCATGACTTCTTCTCATTTTAGTGAATCAAGTAATTCTGGAAAGATAATAGCAAAACAAAATATTGCATTGCCTCAGTTGCGGGTCAAGATGATATTGTTGTGTTACCATGAATCATTCATCAGTAATGATGGATGCCACCCATTATCTCAGTGTGGCAGCTAAATGAGACCAGATGGTTTGTAGCGCTGTAATGAGAACATCTGATGGATTTAAAGAATTTCTATGACTTTCTTGTTGTTTGGTATTTGATTAACCAACAGTACATAAACTTGACATCCAAATACAGACACAGTCAGATGATTCATATACAATATATTACACTGGTGTGCCAAAACAAAAGAAAAAATTTCCACACCTTTTCCACAGTCTTACTTGCATCAGACCTTTGCATAAGAAGGGTCTCTTCACAGTGGGTGGTGTGGGAAGGATAGGGGAGGAGATGCTTAGATCTTCCTTAGACTAGCTAGCATTAAAATAAATTGTCCTCAAAGCTGACAGCATCTTAACAGTAGCAGATTGTATTCAGTATGTGTTTTTTAAACCAAGGCAATTAAAGCCTATTGCCCAACTGGATATATTATAGAAAATAAAGTGCTTTTTATTAGACTAATAGTTTATTAGACTAAAAGTAAAAGCAGATTTATAGTCAATCCAAACAGCTACATTATATCACAAATCAGCTAAAACCCACTGTTTCAGGATCTCCTGTTCTCTAAGTAAATCCTCTGATTTAATTTTCTTGAGAAGGTCATGGTTTGATGAGGCAATCCAAAACAGATATGAGTGGTCTTTTAAGTTAACCACCAATCTATTGATTAATGTCTCTTCTGAACAGCTCTATATTAAAACTTTATTGATATCTTAATGTCACAGTTCCAGGCACCTGCACTTGTATTTCCCTCCCGCCCTCTGTGGTCCAGTAAGGGCATCCACTGTTGGATGTTTTCAGAGACTGTACACTGTGTAATTGCCATGCTTAGTTACCCCACAGCTCTTTCTAGTCACTCCAACAAGGGTTCTGGCTGGTAAACAATCCTTCCAATCTTACCCAGGGGTTTTCCTGTGGGTACCCATTTATAATTCCATTGCTCAGAACAATCATGCTCATGAATCTATGACTTACTCCTTTATATTTTTAGGGCCTTTTGATCCTTGGAATAGGTGATTCGTAGACAAAGGTCCCTCCCCCCCATGGTGAAACTCAAAAGATCAGGTCAGGAGGTGGGCATTTGCATTCTCCTCCTCCCAATTATTTCCTAGGCAACCTACTCAACTGTTGTTTCATTATTGTCTTAATCCATTAATTAAAAGAGTCCTTTGAAGCGCATGATACTTCCCAAGGTTTGGATTAGTCATGTGTCCTAGACAAGTGGCATACAATCCCGCACTACCACATACACAGTTTTAATATGAGTTCCTAAGATACTTAAACTTAATTCAGTAAGGTTTGTCCTGGATATTGCAGGAAATTGCATACCTGTCACAACACACAGACAAGTATTTCTGAAAATTTGTTCTGCCAACCTTAATGGCCGGGGCTTTCACCCTGTGATCTGGGGACCACTGGCAGTCTGTAGACTATGTCTAAGATTTCTAAAGGGGTCTGCACCTCCATTTGACATTTTTTTAATAGACTCATAGGCTATGTCTACACTTGTGAATTTAAGTCGACTTAGTGTGTCCACACTTAAAAATAAAGTGGACTTAAAGGGGAACTTAGAAAGTCCACCTAGAGCGTCCAAGCTGCTTAAGTCGACTTAAGGAAACTGTAGTGTAGACGCAGGGTAAATTAAGTCGATTTAAGCAAGCTTAAGTCGACTTAATTTACCAGTGTAGACGCAGCCATAGACTTTAAGGTCAGAAGGGACCAGTACGATCATCTAGTCTGACCTCCTGCAAAATGCAGGCCTCAAGACCTCACCCACCCACTCCAGCAATAGGCCATCAACCTATGAGTTATTTACCTCCTTAAATCATGATTTAAGGACTTTAAGATACGGAGAATTCACCGGTAGGTGAACCATGCCCTGTGCTACAGAGGAAGGCGAAAAACCCCCAGAGCCCAGGCCAATCAGCCCTGGGGGAGAATTCCTTCCTGACCCCAAATATGGCGATCAGTTAAACCCTGAGCACGTGGGCAAGTCTCAACAGCCAGTTATCCAAGAAACAATTCTCTGTAATAACTCAGAACCCACCCCACGTACTCTCCCCTCTTAGGCCACTTGTAAATCCACCACACGTAGGGGCCCTCAAATGAAAACAAGGTTGAAAACCACTGCCTTATGGTCTTGTTGCCTCATTCTGTTTGAGCTACACTTGGGCAGAGCAGAGAAGGGGGGGTCATAGGGAACTGGTTGCAGCTCAGTGATTCAGCACCTTCAGCCTTGGTGCAGATTAGGGCAAAGAGGCAGCTCTAACTTTCACCTTCTGTAAGTTGAGGATAGTGGTAGTGGAGATCCATGCCATGCCTCCATCTTTCCCTTAAGGAAGGGTAGCTGGCAGCAAAGCTACCTTCTGCCAGCAAAGAATTCTTCTGTGCAGGTGGAATTATCTGCCAGCTATCTTTGGCTTGTTTAAGGCTGACATGTGCTGTTGTGCAACACAGAACGGCCTCAGTGAACCAGAGAATCTGCCCCTCCCTCCTCCCATCCACACACTCTCATTTATATTCTATACGATAACGAAATATTTCGTATTTCCATAACTATGGATGGTCTCTCAGTAGAGGCCGTCGTGCGGATGCTCCAGCAAGGACTTTTGAGTGGCAAAGAGTCTGATTGGGAGAAAAAAGCTCTCATTTGTATGCCTGAGTAGGCAGAGATGTTCAGCTAATACAATAACTTATATTGAGCTCCTTGGGGCGGGGGACTGCAATGTGACGTAGAATAGAACCAAGGAAATTCAGCTTCCCTTGGAATGGAGGATTAAACAGGTGCTTTTGAAGCTCTATAAATGTGTTGGGTTATGACTCTTCAATGAACCAAAACATTTGTTTTCCTTTGACTAACGTAAGAATTGTTATTGTTTGTTAGGCACGGGCATGCTTGGCTTTATACAAACACAGACAGTCCCTGCCCCAAGAAACATAATACAAGTTATCTCGCTAACAGAACACCTCTGCTTACTCATGCATACAAATGGGAGCTTAATTCCTTGAGTCCTAATCTATCAAAATAATGATTTACGATTTTCCCAGTTCTTTTTTGCTACGTATTAAGATGATTTAAAGTAAGTTTTTAGTGATTTGCATTAGATATGCTGATTTATATTTGATTATGCCTACTCCTATTCTGTCTCTCTTTTCAGCTTCTTGGTAAGACTCAGATCTCAGAACACAGCAGGGTTTTTAGGTCTCTGTGAAACAAAAGTGATTCTCTGTAGCCAGCAATCCTTGATCATGGTACCTGATAAAGACACAAGCATGGTGCTAGTCATGGGGCTTGCGGCATTCTTGGTACCGCAGCTTGGCATTTGGTTCAAGAAATAATGGGCCAAACCCAGCTCTAGTGTAAATGGCTACAACTCTATTGAAGTTGGTGCATTTGTGCCTTCTTACATGAGGGCTGAATTATCCCATAAGTTCTTGTATTAAAACTCTGAGAGTACTAAAGGACCGGTTGTTCAGTAACTTTCCCATCAGTGTAAAAGCCCTAGTTCAATCAATAGCTCATATGCTTAGCTCAGTATTGTGTTCCTGAAGGTGTTACAACATAGAAGTGTAACGTGATGGTTCCTGGGATAAGCATTAATTGGAGGAGTGGTAGAGTTTCCATGTCATAATATTTACTTTCAGGAACCAGTCAAGGTCTTTGATTTAAATTCTATAATCAGCAAAGGTTGCAAAAGATACTGGATAAAGACAGTAACAGCATTACAGTTATCAGTGTTAGTACCAATTACATTCTTTTATTAAGATGAAAAGTAAATATTTATTTTAAAGCCTGCTGCATATACTGCCAGTATTTTAACAGAGTTTCTTCAGAAATGTTCACCTTAGCCTGTGATAAAACCTCTGTCCAAGGCATATGTCTCAGTAGTACAAAGACAGGAGTAGTGAAAAACTAGGGAATCTATTCATTTGTTTTCTATGAGGAAAGAGTTTTTGTTTCAGTAAGCACAGCAAAGGAGGGAAGATGGCATCACTCTGTAAACAAACTCATATGTTTTGTGAACTTCCTGGAAGTGTTTAAAAATGTGATGGGTCAGACCCTCAGCTGATGTAAATGGCACAGCTCCATTGACTGCAGTGGAATGATGCTGATTTACACTGGCTGAGAATCTGGCTCATTAAGTACTTTGTCAGTAAAGCACAGCATTAAAGTTGTATAATTTGAAATGTCGGGCTGGTAGTAGAGTGAAGACCTTGTATAGGTCTATGGAGGTATCCATCCATGGTACTTTTTATCTATCTCACACTTGATATAATCTGGTCCAGTCCTTGCACAAAACAACAAGAGGAAGAATATCCAGAAGGATTTGTATAAGCTCCAGGGATAAGTAATCTCTGACTGAGATGATTTAACAGTATCCAGACAGGTTAGGATTTCATTAGAGGCAAGGAGGTAGTCCCAACCCTCCCTTTAGTTTTAGCAATGTATGCCTGAAAACTCCCTCCAGCACATTTTGGATACTCAAATGTAGTGCAGTGTACATGCTTGCCTTCCTCCCAAATAGTCAGTCAGGTGGAAAATATATGCATTCACTTAGATGCTTCAGCTCACACAATAATCTTGGTTACTTTGATTTTTCCTGTGCATTATTCACATTATTTTTCTGTCTAAATTAATGTACTTTTAACCACCCTGATATGCATATGTGTCATATGCATTCTGGGAATTTGTAAGAAGATAAATCAAATAAAAACACTTAACTGAAAATGGAGACTTTATATGGGTAGATCAGCTATCACTGAGGACTATAAATATGTTGCTTCACAACAAAAGAACTCCAAATTCTTCTTTTCCCCCATTTTCCCCTGTTTGTCATTTCAGAGTCAGAGTGCTGACTCTGCAGCGTCTTGTTTATATATTATTACCACAGCCCTAGAAAGCAAAAATTCCTGGTTAGGTTGGTGGCTTCTTTTCACAATTAAGCGGTAAGGTTTGAAGCTGTAACACTTAGACTTTACCTTTTAGCAAGATTTTGCAATAATATAAAATATTTGACAATCTTAAGATCATCTTCTGCCCCATACACATGCGCACACAGAGGCCAGTTATTCATGCAAGAGCCATTGAAATCATGTGGTTGTACATGGGCATCTGAAAACAGAATTTATCCTAAGATTTGTTTCTCCAATAAATTAAAAAAATTATTGAAAAAAGGTTCTACCTTTTTCAATCCATAAAGGTAGCAAACTTTTGAAAGTTTCTTTTTCAGGATGATTTCTTATTAGGCTGGTAGGCCATATATGTCTGGAAAAACTACACTCTTTTCACTAATATTTCAGTGTTTTTGTCTGTGTATTATCTCTTATTTTATTTTCACAGATTTTGGCTTGAGCAACTGTGCAGGTATCTTGGGGTACTCTGATCCATTCAGCACGCAGTGTGGCAGCCCTGC
Organism: Pelusios castaneus; assembly: GCA_007922175.1. Lineage (NCBI taxonomy): Eukaryota > Metazoa > Chordata > Testudines > Pelomedusidae > Pelusios > Pelusios castaneus. The sequence goes on along the minus strand of ML685813.1, from coordinate 2,946,048 downwards.
CTATGCAGCCCCAGAACTTCTTGCAAGGAAAAAGTATGGTCCCAAAATAGACGTTTGGTCCATGTGAGTTATTTAGCTTGTAAAAGCTACTATTTTATTTTTATTTGGTTCCTGTAGCTCATATCAGAGACATTAAAGTGTTAGGTTACTGGGATCAACTAAACTTTCTAAGAGTGGCAGGTCCAGTGCTTTACGACATGAAGGACATCAGAATTAGAAAATGGACTCAATTTATATTTTATATTTATTTATTTAGATTTGGAGGAACTGAAAACGTACAAAGAACTTTCCAAACACAAAGGATGATATGATTCCTACACTGAAGGGCGTAAAATCTTCTGTATGTAGTTCCTTTTACACCTAAGTATCTCCAAACTCGCCCACTAAATCCATATATTACATACAGTCACCTCTGCCATGAAGGCTGGAAGCTACCCAGACCACTGTATAGAGAGCATAACAGTGAAGGGAGAAAAAATTGCAGTAAAAAAACTTGGAGAAATCTTTTCTCATGCAAGAAATATTTTAATGGCCATGCAGTACAGACAAAAGACTACATTGCCTGATGTAGGGGAATACTAGGGTTGTGTTGGAGGTGATGTAGGTGTAAGTCTTGTACTGCCCTCCTGAACTTGCCCCCCATTGGCCTATACATGGTGTGAGCTCTGTATATGGACACTTGTTTCTTCTCTTGGTGGGAAATAAAGACAATTGTTATCCAAGAGCAGAAAGAGGTAGAGAATGGCAGAAGATCAATCATTGGTGAGATAGGACTAGAGGACTAGAAAGCTAGAGTTCTAGTCCTGGCTTTGCAAACGACTGGCTGTGCAGCCTCAGGCACACCATTTAACCTTTGTGCGACTCAGTTTCTCTGTCAGTAAAATGGAAATAGTAAAACTTGCGTGCCTGGTAGGTGAATTGTGAGCATTCATTAGTTTACATTTCCAAAAGATAACTAGGTATTATAAATATATAGAAAGTTGGTTATATCATTGGGTAGTGAGCAATGGCTCGTTGTCTAGTTGGTAGCTGATAACAAGTAGAGTGCCCCGGGGTCAGTGCTGGGGCCAGTTTCATTCAGCATCTTCATTAATGATCTGGAGGATGGGGTGGATTGCACTCTTAACAACTTTGCAGATGACACTAAGCTGGGGTGAGTGGTAAATACCATGGTGGGCAGGAATAGGATACAGAGTGACCTAGACAAATGGGAGAATTGAGCCAAAAATCTGGAGTGGTTCAACAAGGACAAATGCAGAGTCCCATGCAGAAGAATCCCATGCACTGCTACAGACTGGGGACCAGCTGGTTGGGCAGCAGTTCTGCAGTAAAGAACTTGGGGGTTACAGTGGACAAGAAGCTGGATAGGAGTCAAGTGAACCTTATTGCCAAGAAGGCTGCATTACTAGGAGCATTGCCAGCAGATCGAGGGAAGTGATTATTCTCTTCTAATTGGCACTGATGAGGCCTCATTTGAAGTACTGTGGCAGTTTTGGGCTCTCGCTATGGAAAGCATGTGGCAAATTGGAAAGAGTCCAGTGGAGGGGAAGAAAAATGATTAGGAGGCTGGAGCTCATGACTTATGAGGAGAGGCTGAAGGAACTGGGCTTGTCTAGTCTGAAGAAGAGAAGAATGAGGAGGGATTTCATAGCACCCTTTTACTATCTAAATGGGGTTTGCAGGGAGGATGAAGCGAGGCTGTTCTCACTGGTAGCAGATGGCAGAACTAGGAGCAATGTTCTCAATTTGCAGTAGAGAGGTAGGAAAAACGTTTTCACTAGGAGAGAGAAAACACCGGAATAGGTTACCCAGGGAGGTGGTGGAATCTCCATCCTTAAAGGTTTTTAAGGTGTGGCTTGACAAGGCCCTGGCGGGGATGGTTTAGTTGGGGTTGGTCCTACTTTGAGCAGGGGGTTGGACTGGATGACCTCCTGAGGTCCTTTCCAACCTGGGTCTTCTATAGTTCTGTTATGACTGCTGAGGAATAGGCCATAGATATACATAGCAGTAAGAGAAATACTTTAGTGCATGCTTATATATGTAGAAATTAATTTCTCCTATAACTCCATTGACTTCAGTGCACTAGGGCTGAATTTGATTCAGTCATATCTTTACAACTAAACCCTTTTTAGAGCTTTAAATGTTGGAGCCTAATACGTAGTCTCAGCACTCAGGAGATCCAGAACTAAACTATCATATAGCTACCGAATCTCTCACTCCTGCAGAGGGTCATCTGTCCACATCAGAAATGAGGTTACCAGCACTTTGGAATGCAGGAGCTCTTACTGTGGCTGGAATGCAGACAATCAGAACAGCCCTTAACTCTTTCCAGCTATAATATCCTGAGCCTTTTTTTTTAAATTTAAGAAAAAGATATATTTAGCTCCTAGCCTTCCCTGTATCTAACTCCACTATTGCTGTGGCATAGGACACCTGATAATAATTATGTCATTTCTATTTGGTGCATGTGAGTTACTGAGTTTGCCAGCAAAATGGAAAAGTCAATTCTCAAAGCAATTTCAGTTTAAAGGCCCTTTGAGAAGAGAGGTGAAATAGAGGAAACATAACTGAATTTTCATTTGTGAATTGGCCGGTTTGGGGGAGTTAATACTAAGACTTGTTCAGCTCATCTTGTATAAATGCTTTATGGGCCTAATCCAAAATCCACTGAAGTCAGTGGGAGCCTTTTCATAGGCATCCGCTCTGAACCGTACCTTTATGTGAAACTCTCACTGACCTACTGAATGTTCCACATGCAGAGCAGCAGCAGAAGCAGTCCCCTAATAGTTATAGTCGCAGAAGTTCTGGTAATCCCAGAGAAATGAAAAGTTACACATTATTTTTACAGTTGTCAAACACTGAAGTGAAAGCATCGCAGTTAACTACTAACCCTAAGCTTTTCTACATGCCTTTCCCTACTCCTGATGGTGTAATTTTAGTTCCTTAACTATTTCTTCTCTGCTTCTCTTTTTAGTGGAGTGAATATGTATGCAATGTTGACTGGGACTTTACCTTTCACTGTGGAACCATTCAGTCTGAGAGCTTTGTACCAGAAAATGGTGGACAAAGAAATGAATCCCTTCCCTGCTCAGCTCTCCACAGGTAATCAACACAGCATCCCCAAATCTCTTCACATTCATTCAGGTGGAACCGTTGCATTTAACTCTGGAATTAAAGATTTTGCACCAGCATAACATGTTAACTGTGAAAGAATGTAGGTATTTTTTTCATTATAGATAAAGAAAGATCTGCATGTGCCACAATAACATAGTGCTTTGCTTTTTTGAACACAAGATAGAAACAGACAGTGTTGCAATGAATCTGAGGTGTTGGCATGCTGCAGTATTGTGGAGAGAAATGTATGGAGTTACTATACTTTTTCTGGTATTTGGTTTATTTTTCCTTTTTAAGTGATTCAACTAAGTTAGATTACAAAATCATTATTTTATATTATTTGTTCCCACAGTAGATCCTTATCATTTAGCAACTGTATCATTGCTAAATTTCAATCCCTATTGTGTCAGTTTGTGTCATACACCCTGTTTTTTTAACTGAGGTTTTATTTGCATGTACAAAATTTGGTTTTCCCTTTTTCTTCAAATATAGTTGTATCTTGAGGTAGAATTTTAATTTTTTTTCAGCATCCTGTGACAATGAGTTCCACAGTGTAGGTGTGCATGGTGTGAAAAAAATATTTCATTTTACCAGTTTTAAGTTTGTAGCCTCTTGATTTAATTGAATGTCCCCTTGTTCTTACGATCTCAAATATGAAGAATAGATGCTCCCAACCTGCCTTCTCTCTGAGTCATCATTTTATATATTTTTATTAGGTCCTACCCACATTTGCTAGTTGAGGGACAAAGGTGGAGGACGGAGGGAGTTGTTGAACCTTCACCAGCTCTCAGCATGGGGAAGTTGTGGTGGGACTTGACAGTGGTGACTTGCAAACTGGGTAATCAGTGCTCCGTGTGTGTGGGAGTTAGGATTGTCAAGGTTAGGTAGAAAGCCAGGATCTTTACTGCATGGTGAGAAATGGTATGTGTACCGAAGAGGAGTAGTACTGGATAATATGCTGGGGCAGTGGTCGGCAAACCGCGGCTCGCGAGCCACAAGCGGCTCTTTAGCCCCTTGAATTTGGCTCTTGCTGGTGCGAGCCGTGGTCCCTTTAAATACAGACTGCTGCTGGGGAGAATCAAATCTCCCGCCCTGAGCATGCGCAGACACAGCGTGCTCAGGGTGGGAGCGGCCTGGCAGAGAAGCAGCTCTGCCGGCCGTCCCTGCAGCTGCGAGCCTCCGGCCAGGTAAGGGGGCTGGAGGGAGGCCTGGAGAGTGGTGGTGGGAGGAGGAGAGTGGTTGGGGGGTGCGCGACCAGGTAAGGGGGCTGGTGGGAGGCCTGGAGAGTGGTTGGGGGGGGCGCGACCAGGTAAGGGGGCTGGAGGGAGGCCTGGAGAGTGGTGGTGGGAGGAGGAGAGTGGTTGGGGGTGGGGGCGCGAGGAGCATGGCTGCCGCCTGGAGAGGGGTGGAGGGCCCCGGTAAAGCCGTGGCAGAGCCGGCCTGGGGGCTGGCCGTCCCCGCCCCCAGGGTGGGACAGGCAGGGTCTGCGTGCCTGGCGCACGCGGCTGGGGTAGGGGGGTGGCTGCGTCCACCGTGTGCCTCGTTCCCGGGGCCGCCTCCGAGCAGGCGGATAGGATCAGGGTGCGGGGCTGGGATGTGGCTTTTGCGGAGCCAGCCAGCCAGCCAGATAGATAGATAGATTGATTTGTGGAGTGAAAGGAGATGGTTACGAATACCCTTATTAAGTTAATAACAATGTACCTTCCTATATATTTTAAGTTTAAAAAATTTGGCACTCAAAAGAAATTTCAATCGCTGTTTTGTTGATATTTGGCTCAGTTGACTAATAAGTTTGCCCACCACTGTGCTGGGGGATGAGTAGTGGGTAGAATGTAAGAATGTGCAATTGGGGAATTCTGATTGGAGATCAATTGCTGACCAGGAGGTGGGGTCTGATACTGCATCTGGGTGAGGGGGACTATGGAATCTGTGCAGGTTTTGGAGGGAACTACAAAAGTGGAAAATGGTTAATGGGACAGTAAAATGGTGACTAGCAGGGAGGTGTATAGGTAAGGATTGCTTCCTACCGATAAGCAGCATTCCAGCTATGGGCATGTTGCAGCATGTCCTCCTTTGCAGAGAGAAGGCATGTTGGTAGCTGCAGAGGAGCAGTTAAGTCCTACATTGATGGGTGGGGATTAGGAATGCAGATATCGAGCATGCTGGAGGCACAAATAAGTTGTCTATTTTCCACTGGTTCCCTTCCTAACAATAGAAGGTGCCCATGTTACTGAGCAGTTATTTTAATTGGCTTAAATGTATACGTGAAGGTGGGTTTTGTGAATTTCACTTAGGTCCAGGGGCATAGCCAGTCCCTGCTTTCTTGGCCGGGTCCCTGACTCCAGGATTGGCCCTGTCCGTCATGTGACCAGAAGTTTCCCGCCAGTGGCAACTGGAGCATCGAGAGGAGGGAAGGGGAGAGGCAGGCCGGCTGCAAGTGGCTTCTCCGGGACGGAGCCATGGGCAGAGAGCAGCCCACCCCGCTCATCCACCCACAGTGCTGCTGCTCCTGTCCATGGCCTCCCGCTACTGGCTGGTCTGCAGCCGAGCTTATGCTGCTGCCAGGTGCTGCAGTAGGCAGGGTGGACAGGCCTGCTGGCCAACTGGGTGGGCATTTATCCACCCAGGCCCGTCTGTGGCTATGCCCTGGCTTAGGCCTGGCCTACAGCAGGAAATTAGGTCAACATAACTACAGCACATCATTCAGGATTGTGAAAAATCCACACCTCTCAGGGAGGTAGACTATCTACACCAGGGGCGTTAAAGTCATTTAGCTTGGGGGGCCATTTCTGTCAGCAACTCAGTCTGGCGGGCCACAAAATGATATAAGGAAAAATAAACCTCACAGCAACTTCTTGTACATATGGTCTGTAGTCTCTTGGAAAAAAAAACCAGTTGTTCTAATTAAGTTGGGTAAATCTTTGTGCATCTTTTATTTGATATGATCAAACATAACTCATTCTTAACAGATTTACATGGGGAAAATCCTGGGCTCGTACAACCAGTGCGGGCTGCAGGAGAGCGGATCATGGGCCTCTGATCGACACCCAGGGGAGACTACCTCCTGTGTCTTCACTGCAGCACTACATCAGTGCACCTGCAGCATTTTAAGTGTAGACAAGCCCATACTTCCCATTCACTGTAGAAACATATAGTAAAAATTACTTCCCTTATGGAGAGTTCTGGGTGCCTGAAAGAACCCTGAGAATCCCCCTGTTATTGTAAGGTTGTGGAAGTGAAACATATTTTTGTTATGTTATTTGCTATTAAATCCATTCTGTCCATGTTTTCCAGGCCCCAAATTCCAGCCTCTATCTTTTGATTTAGGGGTACTAAATAAGGTTACCTTTGGAGTCTATCAGTACCGCTCCTTGTTCCTCTAGTACCTACACAAGACACTCCTCTTCTCACCAAGATTCATGTGCTCTTGTTTTATGAGTGAGCTGGGATGCTGCACGTCTCAGTATATATCTGATACATTTAGTGTTTGGCATTTCCAAGCCAGAGTCTTTCTGGTAGGTTTCTAAATTAGGTTGCACTAAATTGCCATTTTTTATATTCTAGCCCACTTTCTAAAGCGCCACTGAGTAATTGTATTAGAAATAAGAGTATAGTAACTGCTTCATGCTGTCCTGAATTAGGTTTCAAATCTTGGTCGTCTTGCATGGCAAAACTTTTACTGACCTCAGTGGGAGCAGGATTTGGTGCTAAAACCATACAAACCCAGGATTCAGAGAGGTCTTAGCCAGTCCATGTCTGTTTCCTACTGGGTATTTTCTAGTGTACTTGGACTAAGGAGCTTTTTGTCCATTCCTTAATTTCATCTTCCAAAAAATGCATCTTTATGTAATTTGTAGCTATCTGACATTTTGCTCTACAAGAAAAGTAATATTTTAAGTAGTTACTTTGAGCTTTCAGAGAGAGAAGATTAATGGAACAGACTTAAATCTGTTACCTTTATGTACAGTGAGGTGAAAAGTGTGCCTCAGTTCTTAAGGCAGTGGACCTGCACATTCACTGATGGGACAAACCATGGTTTAAGATGACATTTGTTCTTGCCACTCTTGCACCCCAGGTCAGTAGCCAACAGCAATTCTGCTCCTCTGCTTGGCAGCATTTGTTAACTCTTGAGATCAGCAGCCCTTTTCTTTAGCTGAGTAACTGTTTGCAGTGTATTTCTGCTGCATAGAGAGGTCTGAGGAGAAACTATTTGCAGAAAATTGTCTTTAACTGTGCAGTGTATATTGTGTCAACATGTAATCTCACAAATACAAGGTCAGTTGCATCTATACAGCAGCCACTCTAATTTGTAAAAGAGAAGAACAAATCTTCTATCCAAAAGTTCATTTTTTCAGTGACCATGAGCACACGCAGCAACTATATGGCAACAATGAATTTGAAGTTGGTGTTCAGTCCTCCTCCTAGGAAGCCTTTTTTCAGTAGGTCTCTTAGACAGCATAGCCGTCCTGTCATTGGTTTTAGATGAGCAGCGTTTCCATGGGTAAAGAGCTTGACGGTAACCTGACACAGACTCTTGGTTTCTCTCTTTACTTCTTCTGTACCTCAGATATTTTCCTTTGGGAATAGAGAGACGAAGTAAGGATTAGAGGAATGCTTCCCAAAATGTGTTCATCTACACAATGCTTTCCAAATGGTGAGCCATAATACCCTTGGGGACCCACAAAGGGTTTGTGGGACAAAAATTTAATTGCTACGCCCATTTTTTGTTTTCTATTTAAGAGACTATTAAACTAGCCTTAAAAATCACCTGTGTTTTAACAATGGGTTTGCTTCTTATGTTGCTTCTGCTATTCCTAGGGCTGGGAGTCTCTTTGGGTTCATCTACAATACCGTTGGGAGCAAGCTGCTCAGCCTAGATAGACAGACTTTCTCAAGCTAACATGTTAAAAATAGTATAGATGTTTGGGGTTGGTCTGAAGCCGGAGCTCTGGGACCCCCCAAGGCTGTTTAATTGCAGTGTAGATATAACCAATGAGCCTGGGCTTTCAACAATGATTTCTATGAAAACAAAACAAATAAGTTAAATTTGAAAAATAATTTACGGTCTGGTGCTATCAGAGTCAGTCAAACATCTATAGAAAAACAGAGTCCTGTGGCACTTTAAAGACTAACAGATTTATTTATTGTATGAGCTTTCGTGGGAGAAAATCCCACTTCAACAGACACTCTGAATATGGGAAATTTACTTTCGTCAAACATTTATGCAACTGTGCAGTTTAAAACAGACCCAGTTTTCTCACTAAGATCTTGGACTATATCCAAACACATCAAAAGTGCATATTTTTCATTATAGTTTTTAAAAATATGGATTAGATCAGATTGTATAATTAAACAAATTGTATGTTTTTGAATAAAGTTGCAAAACTGTCTGAGTGATCGTGACCCTTTTGAATCTAGTGTCCAAGTTGGTAAAAGATACTTGGTTGTGGGAAGCCAACAAGCTTTCAAATACCTGTTAGAGAGCAACAGTATGAATACGTTTGGGAACCACAGATGTAGAGCATTCAAATTTAATCTGTTATTTTATTTTAATGGCTTTCCTTCTCTCTGCTTGTGACAACACATTTATGTAGCAGAATTCTAAAGTTTTCATAGCTGATAGTCCATAAATTCATGATATTTTATCTTTTTAATCACTGTACCCCAACAACTGTGTTTGTAAAGCCTATCAAACTTCTCTAAAGGGTGTGGAAGTGTACATGCCATTCATAGGTGATGCATGTGTTTTCCATTTGGGGAGGCTTAGATGTGAGTGCTGGAAGTTCTCTAGAAGTTGGGGGGCCCCATTCTGTCTGTTCCCTGGAGGCTCTGGCATTTCCCACTGCCACTCCACCTCTTCCCCTGAACCCTCCATTTCTGCTCGCTCCTGAGGTCCGCCCATTTGTCCTCTCCACTGCGCTGAATCAGCATGGGATGGGTGTGTGGATAGGGAAATAGGTGGGGTGAGGGTTGAGCCTCGGGGAAGAGGTGGAGTGGGGGGCAGGGCCATAATGTAGGCAACGGTGACCCTGCTTTTCTATGGAGCGTCACTTCTGGAGCTCCGAAAGCGGCAGCTGGAGCATCTCCAAAAGAAGGTGATCTGCACCACATCACGGCATTTGCCCTCCTGCATCACCAGCCTTTTTGGAGGAGACTTTATCCTTCCCAGCCTCTTATACCTGCCGCCCATGGTGCCATTAGACAAATCCTGTGAAGCAGAAAATGAGGAGTTCACATTTAGAGGACTGAGCAATTGATGATTAAAATTCCAGAAATGTGTTGCATCACCTAATGAGTTTTAGAAATTGGGTCTAACTTGCAGCTCAATTATGTGAGTTTGTTTCATGTGGTCAGTAGTCCAGACAGCAACTCTGTGCATAATTTTACCAGGCAGGCCCTCACATTTGGCATTCTCTAAACAATAAAAACCAAATTAATTGCCTCTGACCATTGCAAGGAAAATGGCTTCTCAATGTCAAAACGAAGAATATTTCTATTCCATAATAAAACTCATGCTACAACTTTTTTAAATTGAGCTTGGCATCTGAATGAAATTTAAAGAGAAATTAAGTTCCCAATGATGTTGGTCTTATAACTGTCAAGAAAACTAACATTATCCCAAAATTATACCACAGAAAGAAAATTCTGTCAAGTGCAAGTTTGGTGGCTAAACAGATTAGCACCATCCTTGATTTCTCCTGGATGAAGCTGCTGACTTTGCTATATAAACTACAGTTAGCTGGATAATTCAGTTCATGCCTTTGTTAGCTCAGCTACTTAGTTCAGCATGAACCAAGAGAGGACATAGGAAATGATGTAGCTATTTTATTTGCACCTGACTTTATATATGACATACTCCACCTCCAAAGATTGATCTGTTGGCTTCATGTTTGCTTTTTGGTACTAATCAGGATGTTAGTTTAGACATCTTATGCCATAGGGTTTGGGTCCTAGCTAACTGAGAAACTTCCTCTCCTCTTCAGTCCCATCACAATGCTTAAGATCAGCTGAGGTACTTTTACTAACAGTCCCTAATTTGAATGTCTAGGTAATAGAGGCAGGGCAATCTCAGTGAAGGGTTTCTGGCTCTGGAATGAAATTTCATCCAGCTTGAATCTGTTGTCTTTATAGTATGACATAACCATCATCCACTTAGCCAATCATTTGCTAGAGGAAAAGGGAACATTTATAGGGAATTTAGCTCATTTGGGGACTAAATTTATTTACATAACACTTCAAATAACATTATGCACTGTTGTACGTGTGCTCATAATCTATTAGGAGGTGCATTTTATAATTGGGGAAGTGGGAAAAATGGAAAGTCATAAAGAAAAATAGACGAACAATGGATTTATTGTTTTCAACAATAACAATTCTTTACTTAAGAAACATGACATGGGGTCTTGCAGACTGTTCATGGAACAGCCATAAACATCAACTTCCAGAAGATTTATGGACAGGTTTCCAGTCTTTTCCTGCTGTTACTGCAATATTATTGTCATATGAAAATATGGAAAAGTCAGGAGAGAAGCTAAAATAGCACATGTTAATTTAATGATTTATGAAGATAGAAATAACTTTAAAACTTGGGTAACCTGGTAACTGCACACTCATAATTCTCTGTCAGCCAAATATAAACTTCTTGACAGTAGGTCTGCCTTAAACTGGATAGTCTCTCAGGGCCCTGTCCAGCAGATATTTGGTTTCTGGACGATATTGAACGCAGAGGTTGTACAAGCTGCTAGGGCTCGGCACCAACAGACCCTCATCTTGATTTATATAATACAAATCTCTCCCTTCCTTGGGTCACAAATCTGCAGGATTCTTGTTATGGCCCTTTTTTAAAACAGTCCCTTGGGAGGTACTCATTCAATGTGCTAGACCCCCCAAGGAGTCCGACTTTTCCTAAAGGGTAGACCACAATGGCCTCAATGCCTCTGAGACACAGCCACTGGGCTCCATCACTCTGCTGAGCTCTGTCTAGCAAGTCCAACTGGAATAGATTCCTGTTTAGAGACTTTCATCCTCTTCAGGGATCAGTGTAGCTTAGCAGTTATTTGCAGTGATACCAGGCAGCCTTTTAAAAATAGAGTTGGGTTTATCAGTCAACTGGAATGCAACACTGGGAAGTCCTTAGGTTGGCATAGAGAAGTAAAGGCATAGCCCACAGGACTGTCTTGAGCTATCCTGCTATAGGAACCTTCCTGGTTTCTCTTCTCTGTCTTTTGCTGTTCTCTGTCAGTCCCAGGCAAGAACTTCCTGTGTCTCTGTGAGCTCGCCTCTTAACACAGATATCTGATACGTTTTGGTCCATTGTCCTCTTCCTGCATGGCCCTGCTGAGTTCACATGTTCTACCTGCTGGAGCTTCCCGTTCTTAGGCATCAACTGTTGTGTCACTGGGGTTCCAGTTTTCTTTCTGGATCCTTCTTTGATATGAGTTGGTTCTAGTCAGTCCAGAATGAGCCATTCATATCATCCCAAACATCTCACTTCTACTGGTCTGGCCCAGGATCATTTTAACTTTCTGCACCCACTGAGTAGCAATACCAAGTCAAGAAAGTCACTGCCATGCATATCATTCATAAAAATGTGACAAAATCCCCACTTCCATCACTTTTTGTCCACTGATCTGCTCTGGAACATAGGTACAGTTTGTCTTTCTGATCCCACATAGACCATGCTTTGTGTTGACTTCGTGAGCTGAGAAGGCTCAAAGGACTAATGACATATGTAAAGGAGGGGGGCTCAATTACAACACAACTGTGGACGAGAGTCTTTTGAAAAGCAAGTGCACTTTATCTTTGGTTAACATGCATGTCCTTTTCAGATTGTCACATCCCGATCTAGAGAGCAAGCATGCTGCTCTCCTTATACAAGGTAGGGTATAGGAATAAAGGAAGTTTGTGTTTCTGGACCCTTACGTTCCCATTGATTATTTGTAAATGGCAGTCATATACAGCATTTGGGATGACGGTGAAGAGTGCTTCTCTAGTTCAAAGATGGATTCCTTTCTAAAAGACAAAAATGGCATAAAACAAATGGGTAGTATCCAGGGTGTTTGCTGTCAAATTCACCCAGAATTTTTTGCCAGCTCAGCCAACTATTTTTTCCTTAGTATGTATCAGCCCATGTGTGCTAGCCAAACTATTGTGTTTGGTGGCCTCTGTGGTGCATCATGTGTCTAAGTTCTGCGTATATGAGGCTAACTGAAAACAGTTGGATAATCTAATGTACAAAATCTTTACGTTCTCCAACATTAGATTTTTATGTCTGTTACGTGGAAGAATTGTAGAGGGCATGTTTAATTCTTTAGGATTGTAGAAGCAGAAAGTAGGATTTAGCCAAGATGGTTTGAAGATTAAAATATAGGACTAGTGAAAACAGAGACACATTTCCAAGTTGGATACTGACTTCATGTGTGGGCTTGAGCCAGTCACTTAATCTCTTCTTGTAACTAACCACCCCAGAGGCATGATGTCAATGAATGTTTGTACAGCGCTTTGAGATTCTTTGATGGAAATCTTGAAAGGCATGGGGTCAAAACATAAGCCCAGTTCTGTCCTCAGATATTCCCTTGCAACTCTGTTGAAGTGAATGGAAATACAGTGGTTCATATCTGAAAACAGAATTGAGCCCACTAGGTTTACTGCACTATTTTAATTGGGTCAAAGTCTCTGATCATTGATTTCAGTCGATTGCACCATTTTAACTGAGAAACCATTTTAACTGAGTCCCCTGGGTCTGGTTATGAGATACTGAGTACTGGTATCGATTTTGAACCTAATGGACATTGAGGCGGCTCAACTCTTCACGAAAGGCATGCAGTTCCCTTTTCAGAGTGCACTGTGGACCTCTAACGTTATATTTCTGTTAAACTTTTAAAGGGCTGTATAAGGAAGAAATTAAGTTGTTGGAGTGGGAACACTTAAGTTCTTGCTGAAGTAAACAGGAGTTAAGTATCCAAATTCCAAAGGGGTAGCCGTGTTAGTCTAGTCTGACGAAGTGGGATTTTCTCCCACGAAAGCTCATGCGATTAATAAATCTGTTAGTCTTTAAAAGTGCCACAGGACTCTGTTGTCTTTCTACAATAGGAGTTAAGTATGTGCTTAAGTATTTTACTGAATCGGGCTCATGTTCTCTCATCTCCCATGTTTGACATTGGGCCAAATCTCTGGATGGGTAAAACTTCAGATGACATCAGTCAACGTTTGTATTTAACTATAATTGTTTGTCCAAGGCAATTTGCTATTGAAATACATTGCACCAGGAAGTCTGTAGATAAGATTTGTATCAAAGTTTTTTTTCTCCTTTGTAATATAAAATCAGATCTAGTGAATGTTCTGATCCTCCAGTCTAGTATAGTATTACGTGACCAAGGTCACGGTCTGGGTCTAATTTGGAACAAATGAGTCTCACCATGCCTTTTTCTTTCTGGAAGCATGAAGGTTATCTTCAGAGCACATAGAGATAATTTCACTCTTCTTTTATGACACTATAAAACATTATTTATTTTACTTGTGGATTAACTCCTTATCAGAGAATTTTCTCAGGGACATTAGAGCACGTTATAAAGAAAAGGTTGCTTGGTAATATATTTTTTGGTGAGGTTACTTATCACAGTAACTCAGTTGCTAAGTTAAGTTGTAAAGCATATGACTCATCTGTTGTTTTTTTCTTAATATCTTCACAGCAGCCATGAGCTTTCTACAATCTCTGCTAGAGCCAGATCCTGCAAAGAGACCAAACATCCAGCAAGCTTTAGCAAATCGTTGGCTTAATGAGAACTATCCTGGGAAAGCACTGCATAATGTCACATATCCAAACAGGTATGGTAATGAAGACAATACTTCATTAGATTAAAGAGAGCTTGCAAATATGAGAACACATTAAACCATTAAAGACTTGATCCTGCATACCCTTACTCGCATAACAAAGTGAGCTTAATGCCACTATATATGCAAGTAAGAACTGTTTTTTGCTTATTTCAGGACAGGACCTGAAATAAATGAAATATGATACCAGTTTTGAGAGCGTTCTTGGTGCAGAATTCAAAATTACTTCATTAAACTGGCAGAGACAGGGCATACTTCTGCACAGTGACCCAGGATCAAGACTACATACTTACTTGGCTCTTAGATCTTCTCAGAATTGATGTGGGCAGCACACTGTACATCACTCTTGGAAACCCCTTTCTTTGCTGTTGGAGTGATATTACTATGTCATTAGACGTTACTGCCTTTCTTAAACTCCAGCTCAGATTCTGTATAATAAATACAACATTATTAAGGTAACCATAAATTGGGGAAGAGAGTTAGATGATCTTGCTTAGTTGAGTCTTGATCTTGAGCACTTCAACAGAAGAAACAGACACATCAGAAACAGAGACTTATAACCAAGTCTTGATGGATGGCAGATCACGGCTAAATATACATGCAGCCAGGGAAAAAAGAGTGCTATTTTTGTTACACTTAGTGCTAGATCCACCAAGGAATGTAGCTGCTTAAATGCCATTTTAGGGGCCAAAGTTCAAAATTTACATCCTTGAAACTCCTGCTGCCTACACCATAGAGCCCTAAATTCCTAAGTTTTGACCAGTGGGAATACACAATGCCAACTACCTCCTGACACTGCTGAGCTGCACCACATTTATCTCACATCTAATCCATACCAGGATCTTCAAAGTAGGTGTTCCCTGGCCTAATGTGTCTGTAGGGCCTGATGCAGGAGGTGGTCCCTACACAAAACATGCAAATAGATGAGGAACTGGTGGTGCCCCCCACTCTTGCCTTATGCCCTGTAGTTAATTGTTTCGTGTGTGTTCACCCAGAATAGGGGAACCCTAGATTCACATCTCCATTCTTCTTGATATGGAATGGGGACTGAACCTAAGTGTCCCTGCTCCCCAGTGAGCTCTAAAGAATTCTGGGGTGGGGCTTTCTGTCTCTCCTGTTTTAAGATGTTCCATTTTTGTACAATATATTTATATTCCTTGGGCTACAGAGATGCTGAATGGTTAGTGTACTCACCTGGGAACAGCGAGAATCAGATTCAAGTCTTTGTTCTAGACCAGGCAAAGTGGAGGATTTGAATGTGGCTTTCTGACATTCCAGGTGAAAAATATAGGGGATGCCTCCTCACTTTTTGTGAAAAAGCTCTGATCTGGTTTAGGCACCTAACTCCAGGAGAGGGGTCATGGCTGAGATCTGAGTGGATCAGGCACATCCCATCAGCCCACAGTTAGTCATCTATCTTAGGCCATGCCCCTCTCCTCAGCATTCCCTACTAGCTAGCTTATGGAGCTCAGTGTGGTGGCTTTTGTGAACACCAGTCTTGGGTGCCTGATTCTCCCTGTGCATTATATAAGAAGCCTGAGCACCTGCCTCGGGGCTATGGATTCTTCAGTGTGTCCAGGCACCTAAACATTAGCTATTGCAATGATGGGTCTAAATACCCTTTGTGGGTCTAGCCCAGAGGTGTCAAACTCATTTGCTATGGCCGGCCAGATTTGACTTAAATGTACTTTAAGTGGGCTGTACATATCATAAATTGAAATACTAGGGCACTCTCACGGAATTGTGGAGCACTGTATATGCGAGTCTGCACTCCGCGATACCTCTCTCTCTCTCTCTCTCTCTCTCTCTCTGTTAGGGAGAGAGTATGATCTCATGGAGAGCAGTCTCGCATAGCCAGTGCTCTGTGATGTTGCAAGACCTGACATTCTCATGGCATCATGGAGCTCTGAGTATGCCAGACCACACACTCACTTTGGAGAGAATTTGGTCCCATGGAGCACAGTCACGGTCTGGGTGGAAGAGGTTCGAGCCGCATATTTGATACTCCTGGTCTAGCCACTAGTCAAAATGCAATAGCTTTCGTGTAATACACAATTCAACACCATCTTTGGGCTCATGCCCAGCACTTAAAAGCCTAGAGTCACAAAGAGAATAGCAGCTTCTTGTTCTCAAAATATGGCAGGACAGAGCTTGAGTTAGATTGAGGTCCCTTATCCTGGAAAGGAAGCTCTTAAGAGGGAACTGCTGAAACAGTGAATTATTAGGCTGGTGTACAGTGGAACACAGAGTTGTGGTACAGGAAAACGTGATTGACCACATTCATGGATGGAATAAAAGAAGGAGCATAAGAGTGGCTGGCTTAAAAGGGTTTGACAGAGAATGAGATGAGTCATTGTCTCAGCATTATTGTCTTGACATCAAGTCTTAACTGAGCTAATTTGCATAGTATACTGTAAAACCAAAGACAGAACAGATTTGAGGGATCCTATTGCATTGAATGGTTTCTAAAGTGTGGTACATGTGAACATTTTGTTTTAAAGAAAGGAGAAATAAGTGTAAACTGAGTGAGTCATTATGCTAATTAAACCACTGTCATAATGAGCCTAATCAATCTACTAAACATGGCATCTGTTAAGCAAATGTAACTGTAACCAAGCTGTGTGGGTAACTTAACTCTCTCTCTCCTCTAGTCTTATCTCCACTTAAAACATCACAAAGAGGGCTTGAAATAAATAATCATTCTGATTTCAAACCCTTTTTCATACACTTTTGTGTGCGTGCATGCGTGTGTTTGTGTGTGTGTGCGCACACACTTGTGTTACTTTTTGTTGGCTGGGGCTGGAAGTGTTCTTTCTGAGTTTGCTCACAAGTGTAATTGATTATATGTGTAATTAGTTAAGTGCCTCGCAAAGGAGGCTGTGGTCTGATATGTTAAAGAAAAGAGCAGTGCAATGTCTTTTATTTACCTTGTGCCCATTAATCATTCTGTCTTGAAGGCAAGGGAACCTTAAATATAATAACAAATGAAAACCAGAGTCCTGAAATACAGAGAGTGGAGTGTCTGTGGGTGGGTGTTGTTTAGAGGAAAATAAGTACCTTTTACAGCCCTTAAAATATGCACTTCTTAAGGAAAAAGCAACGTGGAACTTTTATGCTTTAAGGACAGACAATTAGATTTAGTAATCAAATAATGTAATGACATTTAAAAAAATGTAAACAAGAAAAATGGGAAGAACTAGCTGGGAAGGGAAGTATTCTGCATAGTCTAGTTTTAAAGGCTATCCCTTTTTAAAAAAAAAAAAAAATCAGCCTTACAATAAATATTTATGTACAAAATCTATTTTTCTTATTACTTGCCTCTTTGTAAAACAGAGCAAATTAGACCCCTGTGTAACTTGCACCACATTTTGTGCTAAAGTGAATTATATAGGATTAAAGTCATGTAGATTATTGCCTTTCTATGTTTTAGGGCTCTAATGTTTTTTGTTTTTAATTAGCATAGGTCCCAAACTTGACCTATGTACAAGTTGTTGTACTATAATGTGGTGATAAAAATCCTCCTGAGTGTCAATATTTAAGGCCTTTTTTGCTTTCATTTAAATTTGATGTAAATCTGGAGTAATATGATCAAAGTCAACTTTGAACGAGTTTCTCTGGATGTAAGCCAGAGTGTGACTGAGAGCAAATTACACATCCTAATTCTTATCCACAACTTACTCAACAAGAAATCTCTCCTCTCTTCTCATCTCACAACTATTTTTATGGTACTAACAAAAAGCAATGCATTGTACTGATGGGTACACCTTCTACCCTTTTATGGGCATTAGCAAATGCTCCTAAGATAGGGAGCTGGTAGAAGGAATGAGTAGGTAAGGATGTAAAACTGAGATGAAGGAGGCTTCTCACAAAATAATTCTCCCAGGCTTTTTAAAAAACCAAGCTTATAAACTCTGAAGACAAAAAATATTTTGTTTTACCGAATGCTTCAAACAACTATTGTCTTGGTTCTTTTTGTGACCCAGAAACCTTAATATATAGGAGCAGAAACAGTTTGCCTATTCAATTCTTAAAAACGAAACAAAAAAACACACACACACCAAGAGAAGTCCCTAAGCACAAAAAAACTTTAAGGACATTCAACAAAGGTAAAGATTTGCTAGGCAAGATTTACCAGCCAAGTTTGTGAATATTATTTGGAGTCCTGTTGTGGCCAGCCCCATCTGATGTACAGCAACTGCTCAATGCAATAGACATTAAAAATAGCAGTGCAACAGGGTGAAGTGGGAAATGAGCTGATGCACCTTTTAAAAGTAGGTGTCAGATTTTAACAAAAAGCTCAGCACGGAGCAGTTCTTAAGGTGCCTGAATAAGTGGCTAAAATAGCTGCTGAGAACAAGGAATTTTTAAAAAATGTATTTTTTAAAATAATGGCATCTGCTAGGGACTCAGTACACCTGGAAGTCTTGCCAATTCATTTAGAAGCCTAAATGACCTCTTTTTGGAAAATTTGACCATGCGATGTGCTGTTAAAGCCACTGTTATAATGGCGCACGGCTAGTGCACTCCATTTCCCAACTCATATGAGTCCATTATTGAGAGCCTGTGTGCATGCATGCACACATTTTATGTATAACTTACTTTATAGAGAAATATATATTGTTCACTTCACCTACTACTGATTGAAATACATCTCTCTGTGGGGTGAAACACTCTAGCTCGCTATTTAATGCAAGGAGAAACCAGGGGTTAAAGTAAAGGGAAGCGCACTGGAACACAGTTCCGGAGCCCACAAATTTGAGGGACCAGAGTTCCGGGGTCCCTAAAAATAGAAAAATCCAGCGGCGTGCATGTTCCGCCCTGCCCTGGCTGCTAGCAGGTCCTACGCCCCACCGTTGTTAATCACAATACTTACTGTGTTACGCAGTGTTTTCTAGTTTGTGACAATAATTACTATAGACATAAATGCCATATAAATTTATAAATATTTTTATGGAGCAATAACCGATGCATGTGGTACTGAGAAGTGGTTGCAAATGCCTACTTGCCTGGGGCCCGCCCATGCATGAAGAGGGCCCGGAGATTAGGAGGGTTCCGGGGCCCATCAAATTATACTTTAACCACTGGGAGAAACCCCAAGCAACAGTTCACGATAGCAGATGAAGAAGAGAGTACCATATCTAATGGAAAGAATAGAGACATTTAGGTAAGCAGAGTGTGGCTAGCTGAGATGTATTTTAGCTCTTCTCCTAGAAAAGGAACCAAGGGATATTTAATGACTACAATGGTCAGGACCTTGGGTTTTATGTCTTCATCAAACTGTGTCATCTGCAGTATCTCTTAAAATCAGGGTAGGCCATTGGTTCACTACTGACTCAGACAGAAGAATGCTATCTATTTAATTATCAATGTCACTTTCTGCAGTGTGTACTATAGCTGTTCCTTGGCAGTCTACCATCCAAGTAGTAGCTAGCTTTGACCATTTTTAGTTTTTTCAGATCTGAGTAGAATGTAGAGTGGTGGGGCTGAAAGCCACACAAAAAACAAGGTCCAAAATCTTTGAGTGCAGAGGATATTAGAAGATATTCTTTACCACTAAAATAGTTTTTGGCTGCTCTTTGAAGTAGAACTACCTTCAGAGAAACATAAAGCTAGTCATGTTTGCATTACTTAGCAATATAATGTTCTTCAGATTTCTAGTGTGTACTTTGCAGATGTCCTCATTGCTAATAAGCATTCTAATGCCTCATCTGGAGAGTTGTAAAAATAATGTACTCAATCTTTCTTTGTATAGAATTCACCTAGAAGACCTCAGCCAAAGTGTGCTGCTCCATATGACTGAAAAACTTGGCTACAAGAATAGTGATGTCATCAACACTGTTCTCTCTAATAGGGCAAGCCACACTCTTGCCATTTACTTTCTACTCAATAAGAAACTAGAGCGCTATTTGGCAGTCCTGAGAGTAAGTATTGCTTGATACTGATTCCTTAAGACAATAACAGTAATAATTACAGTATAAAAAAAAATGCTGTAATATACAAAAAATTTCCCACACACTGAATTTGATTCTGAGCCTTTAACGTAGTGAAATGTATCCCTTTGAGAGTCACTGTTCTTATAATAATAATTGTGAAAGGGAGATAATGCTGGTAAATAGATAACATTTTGTTCAGATAAGAACTCCCAAGCTGAGGAAATAATTGCTTATAGGGGGAATCTACATGGAAGGATTTTGGCTTACAGAAACAAAGTCCTTGCCATGTAAAACTTTAATTTTGTCCTAGAGTTGTCAGGCTTATGTTCTTCAGATACAATTCTTCTATTATAAAGTAACATTCATTAACACAATGTGATTCTTGGCAGAAGAGCTGGGGACAGTTTAATAGCCATTAAAATTTGCTTGCTTGCTTGGTTTTGAAGTGAAATCTTTAAGTAAAAGTTGTACTTAAAAATAATATGTAGAGTTTGTTTATTTTTTGAGCCTCTTGGCTCATTGCACAAAACATTAATACCTAAAAGGTCTTGATTATGCCCTTGGGTCAAAAATCCTTCTGTCCATGTTGCATTGAAGGTTTCTTGTGGACTAGATTGCTACCGCGTTCTGCATTCCGTTTCTGCGCAGACCTCCCATTGCTAGTCTTTAAGAGTGCCACAGGACTCCTTGTTTATTTTGAGATTTCCCATTGGCACCAATAGATGGTTGCACTGGAGATGAGAGAAGCACCTACTTGAGAGAAAACCAATAAAAGACTTGAGACCGGCAGGGCAGTTTCAGCAGGAGGGTCTCTTGCTCACATAGATTACAGCTCGGGTTGTGTGAAATTTAGCAGTTTTTCTTTGCAAGGGTTCTTACAAATACTTTTCTTTGTTGTCAGTCTCCTTAGGGTCACATCCACCTCTTCAGACCTCCATCCCTTCCCCTATGTTTGACTTTGAATTATGGATTCAGAGCAAAGGGCCATTGAAACCAGCAAGTTTATCAAAACAATGCAAAACAGTGTCGTCCGCATCGTTGTGATATGAGCCCATAGCACAGGGCAACATGCACTGAAACAGGCACCCTAATTCTTTTCTTGGAATGAGTACAGTCTCTATGTCCTTTTACATTTAGGGAGCTGTCACTCTGTCCCTACCGCACCTCAATCCTCCCTGCCTTCTTCAGGAGCCTAGCACTGCGAGCTTAGTGTTCTCTAGCCACATAACGGGTGGCCCTTGTGCAGGTGTATGGCATATGCAAGTGGCTGAAGTACCTTGTACTTTCTTGGCATCTGTACATGGTGAAGGACAGTCTGGGCCTGAGATGTATGTAATTAGTGAGGGATCTGTAAGCATCTACAAAGTTGTTCATAAAGTGCAGGTGTTATGGGTTTTTCCTTTCAATTATTAGTTTGTTTTATCTCGAAGGGGTTCCTTGTCTGGTGAATGTCCATAGAGTCTTTACTCCTCCTCAGAGCATAGCTGTATTAGAAAGCATTCAAATGTTTTAACGATGATGTCTCACTGGCCATTTGCAGGCATTATGAATGATAACTAAATATGATGGGCCAAATCCATCATTGCCATAAGCTGATTGCAACTCTGCTGAAAACCACAGTGAATTTGGCCCACCAGGTAATAGTTCATAGTTAGTTTCATTGCCTCTAATTATTTCATGTTATTTTTTTCCTGTGACAGAAGTCTGATGTCCATGAAAATGTTTGCTACAAGAGCCAGCTATACCAGATAGAAAAATACAAAGGGAACCAAGATGCCTACGAGGTAGAGTTTTTTATGATGATACTTCGATGCTGAACTGAATTTAAGAATTTCCAACTGACTGTGATTTAAAATTGATGGGTTTCTGGTCCTGGGGGACGGGGAGAGCAGAAATAATTCCAAACCCAGAGAAATAGTGGAAGTTGCTTACAAGAGAGAAAGTTACCAAATGACTCATTGCAAAAGAATTGCCAGGGAGATTTGGGCATCTTCATGTAAAAAGAAGTGACTGATCTCCTTGCACACAACAAATGGACCTTTAAAGGTCACAATAATACCTCCCAACATGTAAGCTTAAATGTGAATCTCAGTGACAGTGGGAAATATAAGTTAGGGATGCAAGTGTTCTAGACAGCAAATTTCACTTGTGCATTCAGGTATTCCGAATGCCTTAGTTTAACTTTGAGAACACTTCCAACACTAATGAATTCATAAGAGCTCCTACTTACTAAAGCTATTATGTGCCTCCTCAAATATATTTTGCAATAATATGGACTGCTTGGGGCTGTGTGAAATTTTTTTAGGCTTTTTTTTTTTTTAAAAAAAAGCACTTCTCCAGCATCTTCTAGCTGATTCTTTCCACGCACTTTACAAGAATTGATAAATTAAGCCTCACAATATCCCTGAGCACTAGTCTCCCCCTCCAAGGTACAAGTAGCTCCCGATGAAGGCAATTAGTGTTGCCTGTAACTGACAGAGGAATAATAGGGCTCTGAGGGAGCTGGAGGGAATATTATCCCCATTGTACAAAGAGGAAACCAAAAAACAAAGGACTTAAGTAACTTGCCCAAGGTCACAGCCTTTACTACATTTGAGCAATGAAACTCAAAAATAGAGTCCAGCCTAGGTTCATTGAAAGGTTGTGAGCCAAGCTGTTTGGCAAATGGGTTTTTTCCCTGTGAAAAATTTTGTTGAAGGTTCCCCCCCCCCCCCCATTTTAATCTATTTTTGGGGGGAGCTGATCAAAAATACCTAGAAAACTTGCAGTTTTATTAACATCTGGGGAGGAGCGTTTTAGGCAGGGATGACCCTACATGGAACACTGGCGTTTCTTCCTTCATTCACCACGCTGCTCCCCTCCCCCACAAAAAACAAACATGGGTTGATGGAGGGAGCCTCCTTCAAACAGCCTAGGCGCCAGTACGTGGTGCGCATGAACACCCACATATGGAATCCAGATAGCGACCACACAACTCAAAGAACCATAAGTTACAGGAAGTAACCTTTCTTTATGTTGATGGTGGTCATGATACTATTAAAAATGGTTTCCGAACCCAAAATTACATGGGCACGTTTATATTGTGGCTGGTTTTGTTTTTCTTTTTTTTTTTCTAAATATTCATTTACCAGTTTAATAGAGAAGTTGAATTGCAAGCCAGATGGAAGTATCAGGGCAAAACACATACTATATTTATAAAAATGTGTACATAGTTTATTTAAAACATATCAGCTGTGGATAGATTGAGCAAATATATTTCAAGATGTACCTGAGGGCTCTTTAGAGCCAAATTTTTCTCTGTGCACACATGGATTCCCATATTTTATTTAGCCATTAACTTAAATGTTTGCATGTGTGTGTTATGTATATGTGTATGTATAATGTGTTGTATAAGAACATACATTAGTGTATAACTCTTTTGGTTAGGGAAGTGGGGGTTTTGTTTTACTGAAATAGCTATCCTGGCACAGCCAGTAATGTGGATGCATTGGTACTGATATAGCTTCTTCACCTTCCCTCATGGGAATAGCTATATACCCCTTTATACCATTATTACTGTGTCCACACAAGGTGAGGTGTATCGCATTTAATATACCAAGATAATTAAAATAGTACAGTTTTCATTTAAGGACAAGCCCTATGATGATGCTGCAATATGTATTGAAGGTGGACATGGAGGTCTGCTTCTCTCTGGTCCTAAGTCACTGTACCTCATAAATACAAAAAGCAGGCTCATGGTGAGGAAAAAAGAAATACCAAATATATTCTTAATTGCAAGACAAAAATTACAGTCCAAGGCCCTAATTCTGCAAAAATTTATGCACATGTTTTATTATGAGCACATGAGTGATTCCATTAACTTCAAATCCTACAGGAGCAAGGCCTAGGTATGTACAAAAAGCACAGATTTACAAAAACTGAAGTTTGAGTGTGAAATTTTCTGTGTGTTTGTGCAGTGCCTGCATACTAGGGCCCCCAATCCTGACTGAGGCTTTTGGGAACTTCAGCAATACAAATAAATCATGCATCTCTTAGAATAACACGGTATTCTAAGACTTGAAGATGAACTATTAGCCCACTGAAACAGGAGAACTGTTTCAGAAATAACTTATCCAAAAAATAGTCACTAGCCTATTAACCTATTTCTGTAATTTCCCTTAATATGCCTCAGGATGGAGACATCTTTTGGGGGTCTTTTCAGATTCTTTGGGAAATTTCCAGTATCGACCCCCTTATTCTCTCGAGCAGGAAAGGTTTACTTACAAACCAACCTTTCCTAGGCTATTTAGGGTCTCCCAATTTCATCTGTTCTTCTACCACTGCTTCAAAGCAGGAGCATCCTTCTCAGTCTGCCTTGCAGCTCCAAAGTGAAACTTGGGAGTCCTAGTCCCTGGATAAATGATGTAGCTGTGTTGCCATGGAGATGCCATGCAGACATCTCCTAAGGTTCTGCAGCACTTGGCTGAAATTCTTCCACATCATTTTAGCAATGTGAAAAAATGCAAATGTAAGTGACTAACGCCATAGTGGTTGTGGCTAGCAGTGCCCGTATAACTACTGTGGAAGTCTTACAATAGAGGTAGGTCTACACCGCGGTGGGATTTCGGTGGCAGTGAAAGGGAGAAACGCAAAGTACTTAAAATACCTTGTGCATCTCCCTTCGACTGCCTACCACCTACTTATCATGATGTTTCTTCAGTACGCTGAATGGAAGGGAAATGCCCTTCCTTCGACTCAGCGCTACTCCAGTTGCTGGGGTGATCCTGAGCGATTGACTTCCTGATCAGCTGAGTGGGTCCTCACAGACCCCATCAGTCAATTGGAAAGATTGATCTGACGGTGGCGAATTTGTCCTTAGTCTGTAGCTGTTAGCATAGCCCCTTTCCCATAGGGCTCACCATAGGGGGGTGTTAGCAGCAAGCCTGACAGTGGTGTACCTAAGAGTGCTGTGTACCGGTGTGCAAAGAGTTCCAAGAGACAAAGAAGGAGTCCTTTGCGACACTTTTAAAGACTAACACATTTATTTTTCGCATGAGCTTTCATGGGAGAAAATCCCACTTGATTAGGTGCTTTGAAGATTTGGGGTTCCCTACCTGCACTGAGTATTTTAAAGGCTTATTTCATTTCTATTTTCAGGAAAGTTGGGGGGAAGCAAGAAGGGCTGTTGGGAGGACTTAGGGGACTGAGAACAAGTAGCCCCATGTACAAGATCTGTGGGGGCTGGGTTGGGTGTGATGTTCCCCAATGCAAAGTAGCTACTGGAGTCAGATTCAGGTTTGGAGGGAGTTGGAGGAATTCTAGCACAGAGAGCTAGTGTCGCGATTCTTTCATAATAATAGACAAAGCCAATATAAACACCCGTTATCTTCCCTTTAGAATCTATTGCTGGGATTAGGATAGAGTTTGGGGGTTGAGGTCAGGACAGGAAATAGTTTAGTGTGAGGTAATGCCAAATATTCCCAAGTACAGCTTACTGGTACAGCTCTTCCATTGTGAGATGTATACAGTATGTTGAAGGCTGAACATTTATAGCTTTTCTGAAGGAAATCTTCCTTTCCTTCTCAAAATATAATAGCATTTGGCATCTTGGGACTTGAGATTTTTTCTGTTGAGAGGAAATAGCCATAGTAAATTTTACAAATAATTAAAAGACCATTTCCAACATCTAGCAAGGGTGAAGTAATTCACTGATAACACAGGATATGTGGATTTCCTTTTCACATGGGTACTTGAGTCCATACAATACAGCTGTGTTACTGCTCCATTAAAATGTTACAGCAGCAAGAACGCAATAGAATGTCAGGGTCACTGCAAATGTGTTTCAGAGTAGGGCAATGCTGTATTCTGGTTTAGCGCTGTCTCCTGTACCATTAGACCAAAAATAATTGCCGTATTGAAATGTTCTTGCTGATGCTGTATCAACCAGAAAGCAAATATTTTCCTCAAGGTTCCCTGTTGACAATCTTGATTGCCTTTTTATGTTGATATTTCACTATTCTGGTCCTCTCCTCACCAAGTACCTTTAAAAAAAAATGCTTCTGAAAGAGCCCCAATTTCTGCTGGGTTTGGTTATCATGGTTGAGAGCTGTAAATGTTCAATATGATGTGCAGGGAATTAACTGTACAGCTCCCATTTACTTCATTTTTATGATATTTATTGTATTTTATAGCCATGCGAGTAAGCAAAGTATCTGCTTCAAAGAACTGACAGACTAGACAGGATGAGAGACGTGCAGCTAAAATCACATGCAATGCATTCTCTGTGTAGGAGTTAATCTGTGATCATTTGCACATAACCCACAGTTTGTTTGAAATTGGTTTTGTTGCTCAATAGAGATTTCCAGAGATGCTTTCCTTTCTAAGAAAGATCTTTTCTCTAGCCCTAAAAATTCCTCCTTTACAGCTTTTGTAATAGGTCATAACGCCTAAATGTTAGGGTGCTGTTCTTCTGTGAGTCACTGATGCCCTTCCTCAGGAGTGTTTAACCTTCCAAAGTTCAAAGGTTAATGAGCAGGGGGGAAAAAATCTGAAAGTTCCTTATCGTGGTCCATGGATGGCAATAGTGAAGTACTGGAGCCATGTGAATAATTTAAAATGGGCTTTGCCCCTGTATTGTCATAGTACCTTTCCTCAAAATTGTTTGTTTGTAACAGCCCCTAGAAGGTTTGCAACTAACTTCTGTTTCTTCATCCAAACTGGTTTTCTTCTATTACACATGTGTACTGATCTATTACTGTAGGGTTGGCAATGAAATAATGCTCAGCTGATGCCACGGATTTATTTTTTTTATAATAAAATCTTAAGATGGGTCCTTTTTTAGTTAGTATTTGATCTATCAAAACATATACATAAAGACTTAATGGGAGAAAGAGCTCTGAAGCATTTGCTTAAAAAAGTCTTGTAGTTCCATAGGCTTTTCAACTTGAGAATAGTAAAAAAAGGTGGCTAATTCATTTCAATTTTGAAACAAAATTTTGGAAATTAGGGTCTTTTTTACTTGTCTTTTGAGTCCTGAAGTCAGTATGTGCTCCCCTCCCCCACCATTGTCAATTGGTACAAAACCACTTGTTTTAAGATGTATGGATTTGTCATGTTTAAAGGACAAAACCCTGATCATGTAGTGAGCGTCAGTCAGGCACACAAACTTCATTGCAGAATTGGAGCCTATGAGCCTAATTCTCTGCTCTCATTCGTCTTGTGTAGACACCTTTACACAGCAGCTATAAAATGTTGCCAAATCTGGATGACAGTGTTTTACGTTCTGTTCTCATTTTTCATGGGTGTGTATGGCTATATACAGTGCAATCCAGTACAGTATCAGGCCCTGAATCTGCAGGACTGGGTCCATATTCTTCAGGTCTCAGCCTAGGCAGAATGTAAATCACGTGGGAATTTAAGTTTCTTTAAAGCTTCATAGCTCATCTTTTAAAATGTCAAAGGAAATACAATAAGCAGAAATGAAATGTCTTTTTCTGTGTTTAAATTTGGAGGCAAATTTCAGGTGTGAAGGAGCATGACTGTGTGTTCTTACTTCAGTAAGGTCTCCTAGAATTGAGTGGCCGCTGAAGAAAGAGCTTTTCTATTGTTTGAGTTCCTGAAAACATTTTTCGCACTGCGTATGTTTCAAAGTGCACGAGACCCATGAAAACATGTTGAACAGATCAGAAGAAAATGTTACAGGAAAGATTTAGTTGTTATGAGTACCCAGATTCATTCCTGTTAAAACTTTGAATACAACTAAATAAGTGGTGTTTTTATTCCTGTATTTTCTTAGGGCACTTAAACTTTCTAAACTAAAACAAAATATTTGTCTTTGTTTTATAACTTAAAGGACAAAAAGCAAAAAGAACAAGAAAAGAAAGGGGAGCTACTCCACCGCCCAGTCCTAAAGAAAACAGAAAAAAATCCACCTTCCTACAGACAGCCCTCCTCCTGCCTTATTGCACAGATCCAGAACACCAAGGCACTGCTGAAAGATCGAAAAACCATCAAGACTGGTGTTCCAGAAAAAGGTTAGTAAAGGAGTCATGTGTGCATGCACATGCACAAGAAGGAAGATGTATATAAGAGAGGACTGAACAAAATAGTCATGCTTTAAAAGGAGACTGATAATTTTGAATAATTAGGATTTTTGTTTTGTCTCTTCTGATTTCACACAAGATAGAATTGCCATAACTTTGTTTAAAGTCTTCCTCTACACTCATATGTGTGGGTGCAGAATCACCTTTCTTTACACCAGCACTTTAAAAGCAACAACACCCTCCCCAGAACCTGCTGGTTTGGTCAACAAATGAGTGAATGTGGCAAAGAAATCTATTTCTGCTGTCCAAGGAATGTAGCAGGAGTGGAGTAAAAGGGAGCAAGGAAAGCAACCAATGAGCCAGAGGAAAGCCCTGCTAACCAAAAGCAGTCTGAGTAAAAGGAGGGGAATCAATGATTGGGTGATGAAGAAAGGAAAAACAGCCAGCCAATAGGGAAGGAGGTGGGACACCCAAACCACAATAAACCCTTGAAACAAAAACAAAGAGAGAAAGCAAAATATATAAGAACAGAGACAGAGGACAGAAAAGTGTTAGTTACATGCTTAATGGGAGGCAATCTGGAGAGAGAATGGATGGGAGGGCACACTGCGGGGTGACAAGACAAAGGAATTGAAGAGAAGAGCAGTCAGTAGGGAAAATGGAGCAATGACTATTCGGGGAATGAGGAGTGGCAGAACGTACAATGAGGGAAGAGAATGAATAATGTTTTAGGGGGAGGTTAGATCCACGTGTTTTTTGAGACGTACATAACTTTAAGCCTGCATTTCTCTGATACTTTCTAGTAATCTGACATTTTATTCATTTAGGTGTCTTAAAAAAAGGCCAATAAATGGCATTATCTGCCATAAGGCAACAGTTAAACAATAGGGGTGGTTGAAAGTGGTACTTATTCTGCAGGAAAATTTTCAAAACTAATAGCAAATTTTAATGTTGAAATTTTTTCATAGAACATATTTTTTGGAAAAAAATGATTTTTCCATTTGTTTTCATTTCCTCCTTTCTCCTTTTTTTCTGAAACTTTTGTCTAGAATGAAAATTTTCTACTCACCAGACAAATACTTTGACAAAAACTTTTGACCAGCTTTAGAAAGCAGACCAATCAGAAAAAACCCATCAGTACCACCCAGATGAAACTCAGCTCAACTACGGTAACAAATTCCAGGAGGTGGCCGTGTTATTCTATTTCAGCAAATCAAACATTGAGTCCTGTGGCACTTTGCAGGAATAACAGGTTTATTTAATGCATAAACTTTCATGGGTATAATCCCACTTCCTCAAATGCAGTTTCCATTTCCTGCATCTGATGAAGTGGGATTATACCCACGAAAGCTCATGCAATAAATGAATTTTTTAGTCTTTTAAAAGTATCACAGGACTTCTTGTTTGTTCAAACTAACTAATCAACTTTCCTCTCTCACCCACTCAGAAATCTCAGTCCCCTGCCCAAACTTCCTAAAATCCCAAGGAAATAAATGTAAGCTTTGCAATATGCCCTGAAGGTCAAGCAGACCCGAGCTATTTCAGACCAAGGGCAAGTTTAAAGCTATGGGATACTTATGGAGAGTACTTTATCGCTGCCCTCTCTCCTTTAAGTCAAGGGAAATCCAGTTAAGGAGCCTCTGTAGATTGCTTTTCACAAACATCAAACATTTTTGTCTCATATTGGGTCTAGCTGCAATCACTTCAGTGTAAGTAGATGTAACATTCAGCAAAAATCAAGGAGATCTCCTGGTTGTACTGTTATTTTATTATTGGTCCCAATCCTGGAAACCTTGTTCCATTTGTAGTTAGTCCTTTCTCAAGCAGAAGTTCTACTGAAGTCAGTGAATGAAATTTTGCTTCCAGCTATAACTGACTCTGGAAATGCAATTATTCCATATTTATACCTGTGAAATTGAAAGCAAATTTTGTTCAATGGCATAACTACTTCAGGATTTGCCTCTTTATTATTACATATATCTCTAGGTATTTGATGGGTGAAATGTTCAGTCCCTGCTAAGAATCATGCTCTGCTCCATTGAGATTTTTTTTTTAAAGGACATATTAGGTTTCCTAGACTTTACTCAATAGTTCATGATTAATTCAAACTATTAAAGACATGGCTGTGTTTTAAAGAAACTTTATTGAAAGTGCTGGAAGGAACCATCCTGATGTGTAGAAAGAATAGCAAATATGGCACGCAACCAGCTTGGCTTAACTGAGAAATCTTCAGTGAGCTTAAACACAGAAAGAAATCTTACAAGAAGTAAGTTTACAGATGACTAGTGAGGATTATCAAAATATTGCTTGAGTAAGCAGGGGTGAAATCAGGAAGGCAAAGCACAATTGGAGTTGCAGCTAGCAAGGGACGTGAAGTGTAACAAGAAGGGGTTCTACAGGTATGCTAGCAACTAGAGGATCAGGAGAAGTGTGGGCCCCTTACTGAATGAGGAGGCAACCTAGTGACAGATGATGTGGAAAAAGCTGAAGAACTCAATGTTTTCTTTGCCTCTGCCTTCACAGATAAGGTCAGCTCCCAGACTATGGCACTGGGCAGCATGGTCTGGGAAGGAGGTGAGCAGCGCTCAGTGGTGAGAGAACAGATTCAGGACTATTTAGAAAAGCTGGACATGCACAAGTCCGTGGGACTGGATGCAAGGCATTTGAAGGTGCTGAGAGAGCTGGCAGAACCACTGACCATTATCTTTGAAAATTGTGGCAATCAGGGGAGGTCCTGGGTGATTGGAAAAAGGCAAATATAGTGCCCATCTTTAAAAAAGGGAAGGAGGAGGATCTGGAGAACTACAGACCAGTCAGCCTCACCTCAGTCCCTGGAAAAATCATGGGGCAGGTCCCAAGGAATCCATTTTGAAGCACTTGGAGGAGAGAAAGGTGATCAGGAACAGTTATCAGGGATTCACCAAGGGCAAGTCATGCTTGATCAAAAGGATTGACTTCTATGAGGAGATGACTGGATCTATGGATGTGTGGAAAGTGGTGGATATAATATACTTTGACTTTAGCAAAGTTTTGGATACAGTCTGCCACAGTATTCTGGCCAAAAAGTTAAAGAAGTTTGGGTTGGATGAATAGATTACAAGCTGGATAAAAAGCTGGCTAGATCATCAGGCTCAGTGAGTAGTGATCAACAGCTCTATGTCTAGTTGATAGCTGATATCAAGCAGAGTGCATCGGGCATGGGCTTGGCGCCAGTTTTATTCAGCATCTTCATTAATGATCTGAGGGATGGGATGGATCACACCCTCAGCAAGTTTGCAGAGGGCACTAAGGTGGGGTGAGTGGCAGATATGCTGAAAGGCAGGGATAGGATACAGAATGACCTAGACAAATTGAGGGATTGGGCCAAAAGAAATCTGATGAGATTCAACAAGGGCAAGTGCAGAGTCCTGCACTTAGGATGAAGGAGTCCCATCCACTGCTCCAGACTGGGGACCAACTGGCTAAGCAAAAGTTCTGCAGCAAAGGACCTTGGGGTTACAGTGGACAAGAAGCTGGACATGAATTAAGTGTGCCTTTGTTGCCAAGAAGGCTAACGGTATATTGGGCTGCATTAGAAAGAGCATTGCCAACAGGTGAAGGGAAGTGATTGTTCCCCTCTATTTGGCATTGGTGAAGTCACATCTAGAGTACTGTATCCAGTTTTGGGCCTCCCACTACAGAAAGGATGTGGACAAATTGGAGAGAGTCCAGTAGAGGGCAACAAAAATAATTAAGGATCTGGGGCATGTGATTTTTGAGTAAGGTTTAGATTTTGTCTCCGTTATTTCTAGTCATGGACAGGCCCTGGGCAACAACACAGATTCACATAAGTAGTGATCTGTCTGTGTCTTCTACTAAAAATAATTGAGAGAAGAGCTGACCAAATGGCCGACAGGGGAGGATGAGAGCCGTAGCCCCACTGCGAGAAGGAGAGAGTGCAGCAATCGGAGGGCATGATGCTGGATCCCCCACTGAGCACTGTGGCTCCCTGTTCTGGAGTCCCTTATGGTGGTTCAGGGCTCCGGCAACCACCTTCAACAATCTGAAAGGGGGTTCCAGGGAGGATGGAACTAGGCTGTTTTCAGTGGTATTAGATGGCAGAACTAGGAGCAATGGTCTCAAGTTGCAATGGGGGAGGTCTAGGTTGGTTATTAGGAAAAGCTTTTTCACTAGGAGGGAGGTGAAACGCTGGAATGAGTTACCACAGGAGGTGGTGGAATCCCCATCTTTAGAGTCTTTAAGGACTGGCTTGATAAAGCCCTGGCAGAGATGATTTAGTTGGGGTTGGTCCTCCTTTGAGCAGAGGGTTGGAATAGATGACCTCCTGAGGTCCCTTCCAACCCCAAACTTCTGTGATTCTGATATTTTATCAATGTGTGGCTGCATTTATCAAGCCCTCTTTTAATAAGTCAATGCACTTGTCCTGCAACCAAGTACACTGGCAGATAAGAAACCCACAGAACAACCAGGTAAGTACAAAATAAAAATTAAAGTATTAACTCCTTGCCCACTGCACTAAGTATATGCTGCAAGGCCATTTGGTTTATTATATATTGCATCTATTCTTCTGGATAAAACTTCTGTGGAATGGGAGGTCACGTACCTTGTGCTCTAGGCCAGAGCAGTTGTTAGTGAATGTCATTCATTTTTCTGAGTTCTTTTCATTTTGTTTTGTAGAGTCCACCAATGGTTTAAGCCCATATCATGAACCCATGGCAACCAAGACAGGTTGTGTCACTTCCTGTTCTCTGGAATACCTTGAAATCCAGCCACCTCTTCCAAGGACACCTAGACTCCTTAAGAGGCAGGATTCTCCTCAGCAAGAGTCTTCAGGTATCAGAAGCCAGAAGTCAGATGCTCCCTTAATTCTAAATATTGTTCATTCTTTTGAATCTGTTGATAGAGAGGACCAAATAGACCAAATATCCCCCTCTGATCCATATGGAATTTTAAGCTCACCTTTGAATTTTGCTTATAAAAGCTCAAGCGAAAGGACACTATCTCCACTTTTCCAGCCTGGAAGCGCATCTCCTATCAAGACTCCAGCTCACCCCAATCAAGTCTCTTTCACATATGAAGAAAAGGCAAGTCCTTTGAGAGAAGAAGTCGTGTCTCCCACTCAGCCAGCTTCAAATAATCTCTCCAACCCTTTGGGGAGCCCTAACTGTGTTAAAAGCAGAGGCAGATTCCCCATGATGGGGATTGGACAGATGTTGAGGAAAAGGAATCAGACAATGCAGTCAACCCCTGACAAGCCGCTGGAGGCAAGAATACCTCAGTTGCAGCAAATGAATCCAGCACAGATTTCATTCAATGCAGCAGAGGCTGTGAATGGCCAGTGTTGATTTGATACTCTTGAAAGCTGGGATTTGGAGTGCTGCATTCTCAAGCTTCAAATATTACAGAAGAAGAGAAAATTGCAGGCACTTTGGTCTCTCTATATAATATATTACAGCATCCAACTGAAATAGCAAAGGTCTTCTTGTAAGGTTTTGATGGATTCTCATAACTGATTTTGAAAGAAGAGAGCCCCACTTATGTTAAGAAAATTTAGCAAAGGTGACATTCATTTGGTTTGACTGTATAATGAAGTGTGTTTTAAAAGATCTGCTGAAAATCTACATAAAGAGATGCCATATTCTAGTATTACATTAAGATTTTTAGCATCAAAAGAACAGCCAGCGTAACAACTTGATTCATCAGCGTTACCTGCATTAATAAACTTGCCCTTGGCTTTCTGCTGCCATGACTGCTGGGCCCAGCCAGGAGCTGTGATTGAGACTACAATTGGTCACATATCATACTGGCACAGGTATTGTTCGTGTGGCTCAAGAAGGGGAAAAGCACTAGAGAATGTATTTCTCAGAGCAAGAGGTACACTTCTAATTCAAGAACAGGCTCCATCAAGCAGAAGCGGACCAATGGGAACCTGGACAAAGTTCTAGACATTCAGAGCAAGTGAAGGCTTTGATTGTCAAAGCAGATTTTTATTGTTAATCTTACAAACTAGATAATAGTTGGATTTTTTTTCTTAAAGAAAATATTCATTTTATAGTAGATGTTACAGAAAAGAAACATTGCTTTAAAACGACTTTGGTCAAATTGACAATTTCCCATTCAATTCATAAGACAGGTCTGCAAGTGGATGATTAAAACAACACTCAGAACGGCAACATGGTTGTTTTAAACTAGTTCTGTGGAAGACTTAATGGGAGAATTGCATTAACTTCTGTTTTAGCTAAATAGCATTGGATATACATGAAGGCTTCTCTGAGACAATCCTCTGAGAAATGTAAAGGAGTTACAAAGGGCACACCAATGCCATTTCAGACTTCAAGGATGGTAATGCAGTTGGTACCAAAAATTCAGTAGTATTCTGAGCTGTGAAGAGTAACTCTCTTTATAGACAACATATTCTGCACTCTGGCATTCTTTTTCTAAGTAAATAGTACATCTGAATAAAGGGAGTAATGTGTTTTTGTTTTTTTTTGGGGGGGGGGGGGTTTGTTTGTTTGTTTGTTTGTTTTTTGCAAACCATTTGCTATAAACTTAGAAGGTTTAACCAAAGACTGTTTTGTGGTTTGTCTGTACGGTACTTGCATATGAGTTGTATGTATGAGACTGTTTGATAATTTTGAGCACTAACCTGGGCCAGTGGCAGGTAACCACCAATTGTGTATGTGTGTCCCCTTCTCTAGCCCTCCCCATATGAAGTCAATGGGTTCCAATGCCCTTTTAAAAGACAAGATAGGGGAAAAAAAAGCAAAAACTAGCTTAGAGGATTGGAAACGAAATATAAGGACCTTCATCTCAAGATCATCATTTTGAATTCAACCCATATCTTTCTGGATATAATTATTATTTGTATTATGGTAACACTAAAGGTCACAACTGACAATGAGGCCCCGTTGTGCTAGACTCTTTACAAATACATAATAAGAGACATTACCTGCTCTGAAGAGCTTTTGGTTTAAATTGAAAAGTTTAAGAAAGAGGGAGAAGGGAAATAAGAGCACAGAGAGGTTGAGTGACTTGCCCATGGCCACACAGTAGGCCAATGACAGCCACGAGTAGAAATCTGATATCCTGACACACAACCCAACGCCCTGTTCTCTAGGCCACTTCCTCCTAAGTTATTACTCCTTTTGGTGGTCTGTATGGCATGAAGTAATGGTTACTCCAACTATGGATGTGATAGATAGCCATCTCCCTCAAATATCCTCCACATTTGGAAACCTTTGCTAGCAGTACCAACAGAGGGTTAGAACTTGAATGGAGATGGAAGATGTTAAATCTTCTTACCCCTAAAGATGAGACATTCAAGTCACAGCTGAAGATATGTGGTGGGTCATTATAGCAAACCTTATTCTGTTTGGTATACAGAGGATTCAAGACTGTAAGGCTATCAGACCAGCACTAGAATACATATAGATATATAATTTCCCCCAGATAGTTCAAATTGTATTTTAAAAAAACCTAACAGCATTTTTACATATCTTTGGATTTCAGTGTATCCTGTTTTATTTGCATCAAACGCTAGTGCGTCCTGTGTGTCCATTTTATTGCTGCCATTTATGTAAACTACCAGGTATCATGTTTTTAATCATACTTATACTAAAAACACAAAAATGCTTGCATTCAAGTCCAACGCAGTTAGAAGAATCCTTTGCATGCTTCAGAATTGTTTACCTAAATATGTTTCAAATACTAACTTGAACTATACACTCAGGTTTCTTTGGAACCCAATAGAAGGTTGGGGGAGGCAGGAAAGAGAAGTGTATTTTTGTGAACTCTCAGTAAATATATGTAAGTATGAAAACAAAAAAAGTTAAATCTTCTATTATTTTATTATATTTATATAGAATATATGAGTATTACATTGGTAAACATAAATATGTATCCAACTTAGCCAGCAGCTATTTACCACGAGGTTGCAGTGACCATAGAAGAAAGTTATAGAAATATAGCAGTGTAAATTTCAGGAGGGGAAGAAACTGATCCATTTTCTCATTCTTTAGCAAAGAATGTATTTGCTATCATTATTAAATATGTTTTTAAAATCAGATTGCAGTGGAATGCTGATTTTGTGTATCAGGCCACCCAGAAGCATATGTTCCTAAATGTTTACATTACGAATCTTTACACTACTATACAAAAAATGAAGGTATCTAGATGATTATCATCTACATTTTTACTTCACCCATCAAAAGCAGTTGTTTTAAATCCAACTGTTGACTGGTGCATACAGGCCCTGATCCAAGAAGCAATTAAGCACATGCTTAACTTGAAGGACATAGTAGTCTTGTTGATTTGAAGTTAAGCATATGCCCAAGTGCTTCTTTGCTGGATCAGCATATACGGTAAGCCAGGGCTCAACAAATAGGTTCTCAGCTAGGCGCCAGCAGTTTTATTTTTGGTTGCCAGAGGGCACTTCTCCACTGCATTTCCATAATAGAGCTAGGAGCTATGCTTCAAATCCCAGTCACCATGGCAACCCAGGGCCCGGCTTTTGTCGAGCCCTGCGGTAAACCTGGACTCATTAATGTCATGTCAGTAGGGTTACTCACATATTTAAAGTTAGCACATACTTAACGCTGTCCTGGATTGGGACCATATATCCTGGCTGTCAATCTTAGTCTTTAAGATGTCACAGAACTCTCGTTGTTTTACAAAATACTAACAAATTTCTTTGGGCATTAACTTCCGTGGGCTCCAACCCACAGCTACCCCTCTGGAACTTAGTATTTTGTTTTGAAAATGTCATTGGACGTTATTCACAAAATACTTTTTTTTTTGTCTGAACCGGCCTGATCCGAAGCCCTTTGAAATCATTTGAAAATGCCCCACTGATTAAGGGGTTTTCATCAAGTCCATAATGAGATTGTCCCATAACTGAAAATATATATAGGAGGGTGACTATGCAGGTTTGCCTAATCTATAAGAATAAATATCAGATTTATTCAGCAAGGCACAGAAGGTTATTTAGCATCTATTTTTAAAGGTCTTGGTCTTCACTTTCTCCAAGGAATTAATTCTAAAATACTAGGAGACAGGAGTGCTAAAGGAAATACTGCTGTTAAAGCCAACATTGCTTCCACACTTTCACACTTGATGTTCCATACTTTATCCTTGACCTAATATGACATAATGTAAATTTTAAAAAGCTTGCAATCTGTGGGATGGCGTTTATGACCCCTGTGCACCACTAAGGTAATTTGCCTTTGAATTCCCAACAGACAGCTGGGTCTGTACATATGGCTGGTAACTTTCTGTGGAGGAAAAGGGTCAGGCTAGAGGAGGACAGAACATAGTTCCACTGTGTCAGACCTCCATTTTGCATGTGGTTCATTAAAAACTTTCAGTGGCAAATTTTACTGCTGCTTCCTGGCATTGGAGCACGAGTTGTGACTTAGGATCAGGGAGCTGTAAATAGCTCTTTGACACAGACAACGTCCCCTTGCCCTCCATTTCCCATGCAGAATGGAGCTCTGACATATAAGCAAATAAACTTCTTACTTTTTAGCCATCTCGAAAACTTATGAAATTCAGAGTACCTTGACTAATATATCTCTGGTCCAAACTCAGGCTATGTACACACGAGAACACTTGTCCTGCAATAAGTTATTGCGGGACAAGGAAAGCGCTATAAATATAGTGCTTTCTTGTGTACACAGTGCTGTTTCTTTCGCAAAGGAGCATTCACCATGTGAATGCTCCTTTGCGAAAGAAGAGCGGTGCATGGTGGGCACCTGTCCCACCATGCACTGCCCACAGCCAGCCCCCTAGCCCAGCTGCAGGGCTTCCGGTGGCAGTGGGGGCTGCGTTGCCAGCCCCCGCTGTCATCCAAAGCCCTGAGGCTGAGCTGGGGGGCCGGGCTTTGGGAGTCAGCAGGCGCCGCCGCAGCGCCTGCTGACACCCAAACCAGTCCAGGGGTTCGGGTGGCGGCAGAAGCTCTGGCGGAGCTTCCGCCGCCACTTGAACCCCTGGACTGAGCTGGGGGGCCGGCTCCGGTCCGAGCTGCCCCCCCAGCTCAGCTCCCAGCTTCGGGAGTCAGCAGGCGCCGCGGTGCTTAAGCTCCTGGCTTCGGGAGTCAGCAGGCACCTCCGCCGGTCCGGAGCCGGCCCCCCAGCTCAGTCCAGGGGTTAGCTGGTTACCGCGCAATAAAGTGATCATGTGTACATAGCCTCAGCAAGAAACAGGTACAACTCCATTGATTTCAAGTGAACTGCTCCTGCTTGCAACAGTGGTGAATGGCTGCTTCTTTTCTTTAATACTTAGTTTCCTCATCTGGTCAGTTTTCCTTCCCCCCCTCATCCTTCTCATTCCAACTTGAGCACAATAAAACTACTGAATACACTACAGATGACTTTAATAGAAAAAACAGGTATCATAGTTCTTAGGACATGTAAATCACTTGGTATGCAGAAATATAACAATGTGTAGCAAATGCATAAAATACTGGTTCATATGGTCTGTAAGCCCCCCCTGCTTGTTCTCTTTGTTTTCCTTCTCTCATGCTGAAGATTCAGTAAGGATAATTCAGAGACATACTAGGCGCTGGTTCAGTTTAATGATCCCTCTTTTCAATGAGAGAAACATGTTCCTTAGCAGTAAATGAGTGTATTATTTGTAGCAATTTTTCTGCAACGGAGCTTTTTAAGCATTTGATTTGAAAGACAAATGGGTTACAATTTGCACATCTTTCCATGGACATGTTTTCATTACACAGAATTGTGTAATGAATGTTATGATGACTTGCAAACTTGTGGTAGGGGGAGATAGGTTAGATTCCTTGGAGCCCTTTAAATATTTAGCAGTAAAAGAACTTTGTAATATTATGCACTCTGTTGTATAGGTACAGACAATTAGCAGTGGCATAATTCTATTCTCTAACTACAGACAATCAGCACAGTTCCAAAGGGCAGAAGGATAGAATGCAAAATATGACACAGAATAAATTCGACTTTCTCTGCTGTAGCTTGCTAATGCTTTGGCAATGGTATGCCCCAGAGAGAAGAAATAAGAAAAGCTGCTTTGATTAAAGCTTGTTTAAAAAAACACGGTTAAGATCCTAAAGCAGTACCAGAATGATTGTGCAGACTTGGTTCATAAAGAAATTTGCATTTGAATATGAAAATCTGAATGCGGTGAGGGTCCTGTGGAAAAAATAGTATGTGATCATAATTAAAGACTCTACCATAATGCATACAAACAAGAGGACTGAGGTTGTCCAGGCAATCTTAATTCTGTTATTTCCTAATTTTTGAGATCTTGATTTTTTTCAACCTTAATAGTGTTGTATTTGACTTTGTATGTGTAATTTCATATAAACAGCAGCAACTCCCATTTATATGCAAGATAAACAATTTCTTCTCTCGGTATCGCTGAGGTGGCAGCAAAAAACAATTATGTGAAAACTGGGTAAGAGATTTTGCTCAATGAGGAGTATGAATTCTCAAAAGTTTAGATCTAATGGATTTTCAGATCCATTTCTAAGTTGATCTTACTGAGTCTGATCCAAGGCCCACTGCAGTCTATGGAAAGACTCCCAAGTAACTTCAGTGGGTATTTGAAAGAGTCTACTGAGAAGTAATTTTTCCCCCAGGGGAAAGCTCGACATATTGGTTTGAAGGTAATACATGCATTATCCCTTGAAAAGTCCATGAAATAAGAGACTAGAATTCTATCTGTCCCATGAAGATTATATGGAATGAACTCCACAGAATATTTTCATGGGCACAAAACAATCTTCCATGCTAATGTTTTAATCAGGGCCTTCATCATAACTCTCCCAGCTTCTCTCTCACACTTACCAATTACCACATTGCAAAGGCCAAGTTAGAAAAATAGTGCAAGACAGTTTCATAGAAGTGAAACAAGTATTTGCTCACAGCATGCTTTCTTTCCCTAGCAAGGAGCCAGCCATTCCAAAAGTAAATCACTTGTCCTCATGGAAGCCACCAATTTGGTGTGATTGATGAATTAATTAGATTTTACTTTGAACCCCATGGCTACTGCTAACATCTTAAGGCTTTTTACTTATGGTTTAAGGCTTAACTTCTTAATAACCACACGCATGAAGTAAACCTTCTTATTTAGTAACTTAGGCATTCAGTGAAATTACAAGTTACAAAGCCAGCTTTTATTTTAAATCCTCTTTTTTTTGTTTAGATACTGTTGATGGGGTTGCAATCAATATAACTTACACAACTCAACTGTTAGTTTTATCAAGTACATTTGACAATGAGAGAGGGAAGAAAGAATAGGTGTCTCTTCCCTTGGTAGATGGATAGTTAGTGTTAGCTTTAGGCAGACCATGGGACTAGTTCTTCAGGTAGACAGGCTTCCAGGACCATTTGAGGTCAGGTTGGAGGCTGGTCTAGAGGCAAGGTCCGATTGCGAGCTGAAAGTTTTGTTCTATTTTTGATGGGAGGTAGCAGAGCTAAGAATATGAGAGAGACTCCAGTGCTCTGTTCAATCACAAACTGGCATTGTGGCAAGCAAATTTTTATCTCAATTATTTCCATATGAACTCTGTTTGGTGTGCAGGTAGTTCCTAACAGCCAGCCTTGCAAACTCAGCGGGGTATCTGAAAGCCCAACTGGATTCTTTCCTCCTCATACATTGGTAGCAGTAATAAAGGTCCTTCAGGCCTAATTCTCATGTCTGTGCAGCAACCTCGTTGACTTCAGTGGGCTGCACAATTTCAATGGCAGGGCCAAGTCTGCTGATGATGCAACGTAAGGAGAAGACTTGAGCGCTCTGTCTGTCTGTCTGTCTGTCTCGGAGTTGTTTGTGATTGTCCCTGAAGTCAGAACATATAGACTTTAAGGTCAGAAGGGACCAGTACAATCATCCTGTCTGACCTCCAGCAATAGGCCCTATGACTGAGTTATTTACTTCCTTAAATCATGATTTAAGGACTTTAAGATACAGAAAATTCACTGGCTAGCTGATCATACTGTCCCCTCCATAAATTTATCAAGCTCAGGTTTGAAGGC
Organism: Pelusios castaneus; assembly: GCA_007922175.1. Taxonomy (NCBI): domain Eukaryota; kingdom Metazoa; phylum Chordata; order Testudines; family Pelomedusidae; genus Pelusios; species Pelusios castaneus. The sequence goes on along the minus strand of ML685813.1, from coordinate 2,905,146 downwards.
AATTATGGTTTCTGCCCCCACAACTCCCCTTGGAAGGCTATTCCAGAACTTTACTCCTCTAATGGTTAGAAACCTGCATTCTGAAAGAACTCAAATGTGAAGTCGCGGAACTGTTAACTAAGATTTGTAACCTGTCCCTTAAAATGGCTTCGGTACCCAAAGACTGGAAGTCGGCTAATGTAACGCCAATATTTAAAAAGGGCCCTAGAGGGGATCCCAGCAATTACAGACCGGTAAGTCTAACGTCGGTACCGGGCAAATTAGTTGAAACAATAGTTAAGAATAAAATTGTCAGTCACATAGAAAAACATAAACTGTTGAGCAATAGCCAACATGGTTTCTGTAAGGGGAAATCGTGTCTTACTAATCTATTAGAGTTCTTTGAAGGGGTTAACAAACATGTGGACAGGGGGGATCCAGTGGACATAGTGTACTTAGATTTCCAGAAAGCATTTGACAAGGTCCCTCACCAAAGGCTGTTATGTAAGTTAAGTTGTCATGGGATAAAAGGGAAGGTCCTTTCATGGATTGAGAACTGGTTAAAAGACAGGGAACAAAGGGTAGGAGTAAATGGTAAATTCTCAGATTGGAAAAGGGTAGCTAGTGGTGTTCCCCAAGGGTCGGTCCTAGGACCAGTCCTATTTAATTTATTCATAAATGATCTGGAGAAAGGGGTAAATAGTGAGGTAGCTAAGTTTGCAGACGATACTAAACTACTCAAGATAGTCAAGACCAAAGCAGATTGTGAAGAACTTCAAAAAGATCTCACAAAACTAAGTGATTGGGCATCCAAATGGCAAATGAAATTTAATGTGGATAAATGTAAAGTAATGCACATTGGAAAAAATAACCCCAACTATACCTATAATATGATGGGGGCTAATCTGGCTACAACGAGTCAAGAAAAAGATCTTGGAGTCATTGTGGATAGTTCTCTGAAGATGTCCGTACAGTGTGCGGAGGCGGTCAAAAAAGCAAACAGGATGTTAGGGATCATTAAAAAGGGGATAGAAAATAAGACTGCAAATGTATTATTGCCCTTATATAAATCCATGGTACGCCCACATCTCGAATACTGTGTACAGATGTGGTCTCCTCATCTCAAAAAAGATATTCTAGCACTAGAAAAGGTTCAGAAAAGGGCAACTAAAATGATTAGGGGTTTGGAGAGTGCCTCGTATGAGGAACGATTGAAAAGGCTGGGCCTCTTCAGCTTGGAAAAGAGGAGACTGGGGGGGGACATGATAGAAGTATATAAAATTATGACTGATGTGGAAAAAGTGGACAAGGAAAAGTTGTTTAAATACTCCCATAATACAAGAACCAGGGGTCACCAAATGAAACTGATAGGTAGCAGGTTCAAAACAAATAAAAGGAAGTTCTTCTTCACACAACGCACAGTCAACTTGTGGAACTCCTTACCTGAGGAGGTTGTGAAGGCTGGGACTATAACAATATTTAAAAGGGAACTGGATAAGTTCATGGGGGCTAAGTCCATAAATGGCTATTAGCCAGAAAGGGGTTAAGAATGGTGTCCCTAGCCTCTGTTTATCAGAGGATGGAGACGGATGGCGGGAGAGTGATCACTTGATCATTGCCTGTTAGGTTCACTCCCTCTGGGGCACCTGGGCACTGGCCACTGTCGGTAGACAGATACTGGGCTAGATGGACCTCTGGTCTGACCCAGTACGGCCTTTCTTATGTTCTTATGTTCTTAATTTCAAGCCTAAATTTCTTGATGGACAGTTTATAACCATTTGTTCTGGTGTCCACATTGGTGCTGTACTCAAATAATTCCTCTCCCTCCCTGATATTAATCCCTCTGATGTATTTATAGAGAGCAATCATGTCCCCCCTCAACCTTCTTTTGGTTAGGCTAAACAAGCCAAGCTTCTTGAGTCTCCTCTCATAAGGCAGGTTTTCCACTCCACAGACCATCCTTGTAGCCCTTCTCTGCACCTGTTCCAATTTGAATTCATCCTTTTTAAACATGGGGGACCAGAACTGCACACAATATTCCAGATGGGGTCTCACCAATGCCTTGTACAGCGGCACTAACACCTCCCTGTCTCTACTTGAAATACCTCTCCTGATACATCCTAGAACCGCATTAGCTTTTTTCACGGCCACATCACATTGGCGGCTCATAGTCATTCTATGGTCAACCATTACTCCCAGATCCTTCTCCTCCTCAGTCCGTTCCAACTGATGCATCCCAAACTTATAGGAGAAATGCTTATTTGTCCCTAAATGCATGACCTTGCACTTCCCATTATGAAACTTCATCCTATTCCTGATACTCCAGTTTACAAGGTCATCCAGATCTTTCTGTATGGTATCCCGATCCTTCTCTGTATTGGCAATACCTCCCAACTTGTTGTCATCCACACACTTTATTAGCACATTCCGACTTTTTGTGCCAAGGTCAGTAACAAAAATGTTGAACAAGATCGGTCCCAAGACAGATCCCTGAGGGACTCCACTGGTAACCTCCCTCCAGCTTGACAGTTCACCCTTCAGTATGACCCGCTATAGCCTCCCCTTTTAAGCAGTTCCTTATCCACCGTACTATATTCACATTAATCTCCATCTTCTGTAACTTAACTAATAACTCCCTGTGTGGAACTGTATCAAATGCCTTGCTGAAATCTAAGTAAATTAGGTCCACAGCATTCCCTTTATCTTAAAAAAAAAAAAAAAAAGAATCTTGAGTACACAAAGGAGCAGATCTGATGAGTAAGAAGTGCCATTTTTACAGACTCTAGTCTAGAGCAGTGGTTCTCAATTTTTTGAGGGTTGCAATACACTTGGCAGCATATCGCCACTCTATAGGACACACCAGCCAACCCACCCCAAGCCGAAACCAGCCATTTCCACGGCTCTCCGTGACACATGTACCACTGTGTGGAGACACAGTAATGTGTCCCGACACAGTGGTTGAAAAGCACTGGTCTAAACATTCAAGTCCCTATTCAGATCCAGTCTGATCGTGTCAAGTTTGCAAATCGGTTCCAGCTCTGCAGTTTCATGCTGAGTCTCTTTTTGAAGTTCTTTTGTTGAAGTATGGCAACTTTCAGGTCTGCTACAGAGTGTCCAGGGGGATTGAAGTGCTCTCCTACTGGTTTATGGATGTTACCATTTTTTATGTCCGATTTGTGTCCATTTATTCTTTTGCGTAGGGACAGTCCGGTTTGGCCAATGTACATGGTAGAGGGGCATCATTGGCGCATGATGGTATTTACTACATTGGTAGAGGTGCAGGTGAATGGGCTTCTGATGGTGTGGCTGATGTGGTTGGGATTGGTCATGGTGTCACTGGGGTCGATGTGCAGGCAGAGTTGGCAACAGGGTTTGTTGCAGGGATAGGTTCCTGGATTAGTGTTCTTGCTGTATGGTGTTTGGTTGCTGGTGACTATTTGTTTCAGGTTGTGGGGCTGTCTATAAGCAAGGATTGGCCTGCCTCCCAAGGCTTGAGAGAGTGTGGGATCATTTTCCAGGATAGGATATACCGAGAGAGTTAGGATGTGGAGGCAGCTTGTGCAAAGGGATTCACATGTTTTGTCTGGTACCAAGTTGTGCTTCATTGTATTCTTGGGGTATAGTAATATGTGGGGAAGAGGGTTGGTGGATTTAGGGCAGGGTGAGGGTGTGGCTAGTGGATCAGCAATTATGAAGTTCCACTAACCAAAAATCTTCCATGTGTGAAACTGGGGGTATAGGCATTATTGAAATTATGGAAGTTTGGAGGTTGTAATATAGGCTAACGAACGACCTCCCTGGGAATTTCATTTCCCACAGAGTTTCCCTTTACAAAACATGTTTACTTAGCCTGTACATAAGGGAAAGGATCTGAAATTTAGACAGTGATTAAAGTGAAAGGAGGTGCAAGGGTTGTGGACTCAAGGGAAAAAAAATCAAGCTGGCTGGGTCATTGAAGGATGCATTTTAAGCACTATCTTGCCAGAATTGCAGCTCCCAGTTTATGATAAATCATGCCACTCTTTTCAGATCACTTTAAGCACAGGAAAAGGATCTACATTAGGAAGATACTGGAACAAATTGTGCCCTGATTCACAGCCTGTTCAGCTCCACTGTAGAAAAAGGAAATGCAGGGAGGGGTAGACCAGTGCAGAATTTAGGCCAAATTCTAACTTAATCATCTTCTTTCTTATAATTCACATGGGTAATTTAATTCTATTTGGCAACCAAGTACAACCAGAACAAAGAAAGCACAAAGGGCCAGAACTTAAAATATATTTAGGCACCTGACTTCTATTGATTTAGAGACCTAATACCTTGAAGATCAGAACCAAAGTGACCACAAACCAAGTAGAAATGGAAAACATGCATGTTTGCATAGGTCATGAAGTAGATAAAAGTTAATGAAAGTGGTTCTCCATCTTCACCTGCAGCCCTGCTGCTGTCCTTTTCCTGGATTTCTTTTGAACAAGGACTTGATCATATTATTCCTTAATATTTACATAGTTTGTGGCACAGATCAAAGCCTACTAAGGATTCAGAGATTTTCATGCAATTCATTTTTGTTAATAGCCTACATGAGGACTGAAGCCAAGGATGGGTGAAGGGACTCGGCTAAAATCAGAACCAACCCAAATCCAACCTAACCTCCTCTGAGATTTGAAAATGTTTGGTTGATTTTAAAGGTGTTCTCTGCACTTCTAAGTGTTCAAACACCATGAAGCAGTGTGGTGTCTTGGAAGAGTTTTCAGCCTCTTATTTCAGACATACAAGGTTCTGAGAGTTTGAATAAGCACCTACATTTTGGATGCTCTTCAGAACCATCAACACTTTTGAGGTTTGCCACCTATTGCCTAATAAAGCCAATGGGATAGCTTCATCACTAAGATCAAATTGATCATGGCACAGGACCCAAAGAGATGGGAGGCAAAGGTAGTTTTACACTTCCTTTATGTTCCCTTTTGTCAGGAATTGCAGGTGGTGGCTGATTCAGCCCCTGCACAAATTAGAGCAGCTTCAAGGCTTTTCTAACTTAGGCCTGGCTATATATGCTCCAACGGGCCTTTACAGGAACCAGAGCTCAGCACAGCCAGACTTCAGCAGTGCTCTGACCATGCCCCTTTACATTCAAAGCCATTAGCTATATACGATGTAGTCTGTATCACAGTATCTGGGGGAATTCTTTACAGTGGGGGAATTAACCAAGAGTCGAATCCATTCAATTTGTGGATCTTGATCTTAAAAGAGCTAAGACAGAAGAGCTGCAGCGAAAAGGTAAATGAGGCCCAGTGTCTTCAGCAATATAGGGGCAGTTCATTTACACACTTCAATAGTCTTTCATAGTAATCTATTTAAATGCTGCATCCTGGAATTTACATGGACCCAATCCTTATGTATCTTTTCACTATTAAGTAACCCAGTCACTGACTGTGCTGTCAGTTCCATATGCTGTAGTGATGATGGCTTTACATCAGAAGCACCTGCTTATGAAATGTTTGACTTGCATAGCCAGGGGGCTTTGGATGCATTTATTCATCACCATCGCCTTGCAGATTGTCTGTCAGACTGTGGATTCAGCTGTTCGGAGACTGCTACAGTGCAGAGCGGATTCATCTGCTTTTCATATATTGTGATACACATCTAGAGCTCTTCTACTCCTGCGGGTCATATGTCAGATTTACTTTTAGGAGGGGCTGAGGGGGAACTTACTAGTGTGTTTAGCATGATGTTTAAAATTTATTGGCACAGTAAATCACTAATCTTGTAAATCCTGCAGATGTTCAGAATTTTCTTTAGCCCAGACATGTGTCGTCTTGTCCAAATGGAAAAGATGACACATTTAGGTTTAGTCTCCAGAAGGACAGTTTTACAGCTGATTACAATTCTACGGTTTGTACTCGCTGGCAGCAGTCTGACTTTTTGCTAATGCTGAGGCAGTCAGGAAATTAGTCCATTTCTAAACTGAATACTAACCTCAGAGCTCTGTAACACAAGTGTGTGCTCACATCAAGTTTCGATTCCATTCATGAGGAAACTCATTCCCCTAGCTGTGAGTGGAGAGATGAAAGGTGCTACTGCCTCAGCCTCTGAGTTAAGTTACTCTGGGTAGCGGACTGAAGTTATGATCTAGGCATGGGGCAGTGCTTACTGCATAGTCATGTGTCATTGACAACAAACTGACCAACCCTCTCAGTGTTTTTCTAAAGAAAGAGCGTGTTCTTGCATTTTGTACTTTAATTCTGGAGAAGTGCTGAATGCTTCTAAGCCCTGACTTCTGCACCATTCGAGATCAGGTCTTGGATGAACAGCTAATGCCTCATAGAAATTCTGCTGCTGATGCACATATTTTGAAGGAGTGGGAAAAGTGTCACCCTTCATTTGTTACTATGAAACTCACCTTCATGAAAACAATATTCTTGTTTCCTAAAAGCTCATCTGGCTCCTGCTGCGTAAAAGCTCCAGGCCTGGGTTTGTGATATTGGAATGATCTCCATAGCAATTCATTGTAATAGCACAAATGGGATTATGACTTGGACAGGACAATAAAGAGTATGAGTAGAATGCCTAGGATATAAAGCTCTGGAGATGTATATCCCAGTGTTAGAGACAGGCATGTTCTGCAATCTCTGTCAAATCACACTGTATTTTGTTTTCATTCTTGCTGAATTTGTGTGTCTGGAATTTGGTGGAGACTTTCAAGGCAACAACAAAAAAACCCCAAATCCACAACCCTGACACTGCCATGGAAACGTTCTTTCACACCGTAAGATACTGACTTCACAGAAAGTCACACTTCAGCCATCTTTCACATCTCCTGTACCTAAAACAAAGGCTTCAGTAATGAAAAAACCTAGACTGGCAACACAGGGAAGGGCCTAGACTTTCCCAGGATCACCACTGAGTTATGTTTACCCACATGTGATCAAGCATTGCTGAATTGCTATGGGACTATAAAGGAAGTTCTATGGGGCTTCAGGGAAGCTGAGGGAGAAGAAAATTGTGATTTGGTGTGATGTCTGAAATGAAAGGAAGTGGTTTTGGGACTTGAGAGTGGTGGCTGGGAGACTGGGAAATGCTGATAGTCAGTGATGGAAGCTAGAATTTGCACTATGTTGGTGGAAATTAATATGTAGCATTCTGTGGCCAGAGGAAGTTGTTCTTACTTTGCTGATAGGAGTAGAGACCAGAGTCCAGCAATAGGCAACATGATAGGTTTATTGGGATCTTTTCAATGCAAGCATCCATTAGGACCCCTAGTCCTTTACACCAATAATTCCCCCCTTCTCCCCCAACTTCCTGGTTTACCTCAGTTGTTATAGTGTATTTTAACCAATCATTTAAAAAATAATATTACAAGATGATTCTTTAACCAATCCTAGCATATTGTAACCTAATTCTTTAACCAGTCATACCCCACCACCTTAACTGATTACAATTAATTATGAGACAGATAGAAACAATCAAAGAACCAGACAGAAGTTATCAGAACAGAGAGAGTACCCTAAGGATCAAACAATGTAGAGTCTATTACCACAGCTGTTGACAAGTGTTTAAAATCCAGACAGAATGCTATTCAACAAAGTTGTTTTGAAGCATTCTATTGGCCTTTTCTTTATTTGGAGACTGCCTTCTAAACAGCTTGGTGTTATCTTGTGTTAATGTAATTTGTTTGGAATGTGTGGCTGTGACCATATGCTTCCTATTTTATGTCTGCCCTGGTGCCCTTGGTTTGCTTCGCCAAAGATCTCAAACAGTCACAGTGAGAGAAGACCCATAGCACTCTGTGATTGATTCTTTGTTTTGATACCCCTCTAACGAGCTAAGTAATAAGAACATATTTAAAAATCATAGGATTATAGGCCTTTGCAGGCAAACCTAAATATCTATATTCTAACAGAAGTGAAAACCAGGACCCAGTGAATGGAGCCTGGTGAAGAAGGAGGTGTTGGTGAGTATTGAAACCAGATGGCAAAATGCTGATGAAGGGAAATTGGGATTTGAGGGGTATCTGGAGGAGTGTGAACATCGCATTTGTCAGGAGCAGGGAATCAATCTGTATTGGGGCATGGAAGGTCCTGGGAGAATAGGTAGAATGCCAGAAAGTTTGAAAGTGGTTATTGGTTAAAGGTTACATGTGAATGTAATATAAAAAGAGCTCAGAACCTGCCTGCTTGCACTTGTTAATACGGCAACAGCCTTCTTGTTTGATTCATCAAAGACCGAGGCAAGAATTTCCAGAGCCAAAAGCACGAGTCCCTCTAACTTGAGCTAAAGCTTGCTAGTTGGGGCTGCATGGCAGCAGCTCCAACCCATCACTTTATCTTTAAAAGACTGCAAAGATATCTTATCTTTCCAGCTAGGTATGTGAACTAGTTCTGCCATAGTAATGTTATGTGTCAACTCTTATCCCCTCCCCCCCTCCCCTTCTCCCCAACAAAATGAGAGAGACAGATTTTGAGCTGAAAACAGATTTTGTTTAAATGCTAAGGGATTTATTAGTAAGGAAGCTTAGTGTAAAAACAGTTCAAAGAGTGTTTAAAGGATGTCAGTGTTCCTTTAAATAGCCCTCCGGTATAATCCTCTATAATCACAGTATAACCCTCCACTTCTACATGGGAAGCACAAGTAACTACTGGTTTTCTAATCTGGCTACAAGATGACAATTTGATTTCATCATACAAAGAGTGTCAATAACTGAATAAGGAATGAACTGGACTCGTCAAAAATGACACTTTTCTAGCAGGCAACCATCCTAGAAGCCACAATTTGAGCAGAAATGGAATGTAGCTGGAAATGTAGTGGAAGGTAGCTGACTAAATACATAGACTCTACTTTCTCAGGTAGACCACAAAGATACAACAAGGATACTTCTTTGCTTTCTAACAGATCTCTTCACTAGGATTTACTGTCCTTAAGTCATCCTAGTGAAGTGCTCATCATAGCAAGACAAAATCACAAATGGACCAGTGGACCTAGATGGGCTTCAAACCCTTACTGTCTAGAATGAATTTTCAGCTTCTCCAGTGGCTAAAACTTTCTGCTTCTTCATTTCAGCCATCAGTTGAACATTCCAGGAGGTTTGTAATGCAGCAGTCTATTGGCTCTCTTTTCATTTATTACTGTATATGAAGTTGTAACATGCCCCTAGATGTGAGTGTGCATCCTATCTATTCAGTAGAGGTAGAAGATACTGGGAATGGCCTATGCTGGGTGGGCTGGGCCCATATTGCACCTAGAGAGTTCACTATGTTGACGTTGCCTTTGGAATCCTGCATTCTACTCCAGTTTCACCTTTCCCTATTCGAGATCATAGCTGGAGGGTGAATGCCTCTTCTCATCCCCGGAGGCAGTGCTACTCCATTGAGGTCATCCCCAAAAGTGGTGCTAGCCCATAGGGAGTCCTAAACAGGCATGTCCATCCCCCAACACATACTAAACAAGCAAATGGGGGCTCCCTTCAGCCTCTTGGAGCTCTAAGCAATTGCTTAATCTACTCCTGTCTAACACCAGCACTGCTCATCCCAGTCCAACCCCCAACAACATGCATGGCAAAATGTCTGTTGTCCTCAATTGAAGGCGGAAAAGGTTTTTAATGCTTTTTAAAGCTCCATGTTAAGAGTTCTTCTGTATTTCTCCCCCTTTATGTTAGTGCTCTGTGAGTAAGTCACAGCCTAGGAGGAGCCACTGTAGGGCCTATTTTGCACATGAGATCAGTGTCATGTTTATTGTGGACACACCCAGTAAGTGTATGCCAAGTCTTGCTGATGTCCCTATATTAATCATTATGCCCCTAACTCCAGTGAGTGTTCAGATGTTGTATGCACTGTACATCTTCAGTTAGGAGCCCTACCTTCCATTAAAATGCTTTGGCGGCTCTAAAAAAAATGCCTTCTATACAATGGGATTCCCTCCCCCACCCCTCCGGTTTGTTCCTGTTATATGTAGGGCACCAACAGGTTTCTAGCTATTGTACAAGCAACATGAGGATAAAGTCAAAGTTCCAAAGAGATGACAGGCTAGTGGTAGAGCATTTATGAATGGAAGATTATGAGAAAGGAAGAAGGAAAGAGCAATGAGATAAACAGTGAAGGTTTACACAAGTCTTGCTTGTTATACAATTTGAGGTTTTTTCAGTGATATTTCCTATTGTCTATTTGGTGATGAGTGAGGGAAAAAGAGTACTAGGGTTTATAGGTCTTCTAGGAGAAGTCTGTTCTGAATAGTGATTTGGAGGAGTGGATGGAAAGAAGATCACAGACTGGCTCAGGGGAGGGGTCCCAGTCATAGAGGATTATAGGAGAAGGAAAGATATGGGAGAAGGAGGGTGGGAGTTAGCAGGGCCAACCCTGGGGGGAGGGGGAAGCCCAGGGCCAATTGGCCTGTGGGGGCCACTGGCCCCCCTGGTGCCGGGGGGTGGGGGGGACGGGGGGACTGATCCAAAGCCTGGACTCCATGCTTTTGTTCCTGCACCTGGGCTGGCTGGTGCCCCCAGGGACGGGCCAGGCTGGGATTTGCACTCCTGCCCCACCCCTGGGTGGCCCAGCTTGCCACAGAAGGCAGCAGGGGGGTGTGGGGAAGCGTGGGGCCTGCCAAACCATGGGGCCCAGAGTGGTTGCTCCACTTGTCCTCCCTGGGGATTAGTTCTGTGGCTTTTGTGGAGCAAAGAAGCTGAGGGTGTGGTATTGCAGAGAAGGAATGAGTGAATACAGAGCAGGAGCTAAGCTGTTGCGGGTTTTAAAGTTGAGGAGGGGGAGATATTAAATTTGATGCAGAACATGGAGCTTAAAGGATGTGATGAAGAACTGGACATTACCAGAGCAGCAGACAAATTATATATGGTAAGACTGTAGCCAATAACCAAGCATGGCTTCTAACCTAAGGTACACAGCACAGCAATAATATCTTTAAGATTGATGGATGCCAAGTAAGAACATAGAAAGAAGATACTGAAAAATGCTAATATACATATGTAAATAAAAAAAGCTGGTTTTCTTGCATGCAGCCAGGAAAAAAGGAAGAAAAAATTACTCATAGACTCTAAGCTCACAAGGGACCAATATGATCATCTAGTCTGACCTCCTGCACACTACAGGCTACAGAATTTCACCCACCCACTTTTCTAATAAACCTCTACATGTGGCTGAGGTATTAAAGTCCTCAGATCAGGATTTAAAGATGTTAAGGTACAGAGAGTCCACCAGCAATTGAGTCATGCCCCATGCTACAGAGGAAGGGGGAAAAAACCCCAGAGGTCTAACCCAGGGGTCGGCAACCAAAAAGATACGAAGAGCCATTTTAAAAAAATTCCTTCAATAACCAAGTGTTTTGAGAGCCACAATGGGTGTTGGGGGGAGCTGGGCCAGGGTGTCTGTCACAGGGTCCCCTGGTGGGGGGAGGAACCTGGAATCAGGAGCAGGCCCCCTGCAGAGTACCCCCGGTGGCGGGTGGGTCCCAGGGTCACAAGGGGACAGCCAAAGAGCCGCATGCAGACCCCTGCCTTAGCCAATCTATCTGGGGAGGGGGCATTTCTTCCTGAGCATATGGGCAAGGCTCATCTCTAGAAAAGATAAAACTTTCTCTCTCTACGTTTTTCACAATGGACAGAGGCATCGGTAGGTTTGAGTGTTCCCTACCTTCTCTCCCTCCCCGCCCCCTGCATATCCCTAGCATCTTTTGTGTGACAGAAAGGGTGGGTTCAGTTCATGGTATTGTGCTCATGATACATTTGTCATGCATGACTGCTCCCTCCCTGTCCTTTATGTGAGGACTGGCCGCACATGCACTGAATGCTGATTTTCAACAATCCCCTTTGTAATGGCTATCTCAGGGAGCAGGATGGATTTTAATGTGCAATAAATGACCAATTTACGCATTATTCTCCTGCCATGTGCCAGTCTCCGCACATCAGCAGAGAAGTCGGAGGGACCATGCTGGTTTATAGTTTGTAGATGAGCTGCCCTTCTGGAGCAGTGAAGTCAAACCTACCAAAAGAGCCCTTTCACCAGAGTAGCAGCAAGACCTAAGCCCTTTCTTCCTGCAGCAGTTTGGAATTACATGCAGGATTCTCTTTCTTTTAGATCTTAAAATCAAGGAGAGGTGTGTATGTCTGTGTATTTGTGTGAGAGAGAGAGAGCAAGATAAAAAAATTAAAGTAATAAAAACACTGTAGCCAGATCCTCAGCTAGTGTAAACTGGTGTTGCTCTACTGAAGTCAGTAGAATGACCCCCATTTATATTAGCTGAGAAGCTGGCCATAGAGAATGACACCCTTTATTTCACAAGGGATGCAACTGCTGTTTCAATTGACTTTAATGGAACAATGCTGATTTACAGCTGCTGGGAAGCTACTCAGAGAAATAGAGCTGGATTTCAGCATTTGGATTCAGAATTGCATAAAAATCCAAATTTCTCCAAATTCTGGGCTTGATTGGGATATTAGGTTCTGATTAGTTTCCTCACCTAAAGAAACAAAACAAGACCTAGACTAGATTTAGACACAAGACTAGACAGATAAAAGATCCATAGCTAAAAGAACAGATACAAGGAATTGCTGCCCATGCAAAATAAGGTAGTATTCTCTTTATCCCTGTCTTTCTGCATCTGCAGTCCTTCCTTCTGTCCCTTGACCTGAGTCTGTTGTCATTGTTTGATGTTTTATCTATTTAATTTACGTTGAGAGCTCCTGCAGGGTATGGTCATTGTCTTTGTATATGTCTGAAGCACCATGCTGGTTAATGGAACTGTGAAAATCATTATAACAAGCAATTTGAGTATCCTAACACAATTATGTAAAATAAAGCAAAATAGTTTTCCTAGCTTATAAAAAAAATGTCCAGACGTTTCTATGGATGTACTGCACATATATATGAAGCTAGCTAATTCTACAGGTCTGACTCTAACTTAAATCATATTTTCCACTCATCTAAAAAAAAAAAAAGAAAAAATTAAAAATTTCAGATCAAAGATTTAACTTGATTTAAAAATAACTGAGGACATTTTTGGCACTTTATTCAACAAGTTCAAATGTCAACTGTTTTGTGTGAGACAAGATGGGTGGGTTAATATCCTTTATTGAACCAACTCCTGTTAGTAACCTTGTCTCTCTAACTAGCGGAAGCTGGTCCAATAAAAGAAATTACTGCCTTGTCTCTCTAATATCCTTGGAACCACACAGTTACAGCTACACTGCATACAACTGTTGTGTGTGATGACTGCTGAATAGCTATTGATATCTCAATCCCACCACTCAACCAAAGGATTGGGAATTGGAGACTATAGGCATCCAGGAACAATGGCTCAGGAACAAAGGGAAGAAAAGCAGGAAACAGAGGAGGGGAGAAGTGAAGGAGGAAAGTGAAAAGGGAAAGAGTGGGCTGAAAGAAGATGACGCTGATGGCGGGGTGGGGGTGGGGGGTTGAAGGAAGGGAAGTGGCACCAGCCATGAATGTTCATGACAGGGTAGCTTTGGGGTAATTGAATTGCTAAGGTTTCCGCAGACATTTATGTATTGATATTCCCATTTCCCTGAGGCACAGACAGGGATGAATTGATTTGCCACAGGTCATGCACAACAGCAGCATTGACAGACTTTTTTAAAAGTCCCATTTTCTTCTATTAGGTCACAAAACCTCCCTCGTCAAGCAATCCCTCCTAACTTCTTCCCCTCATCAGTAATCCTTATGCCCATCTCTACTAATGGGGTCCTGTGTGGCGTGTTTTTCTTGCCTTATTGGATTGTATGCTCTTCTGAATGATGAGCGTGATTTATCTAGGATTGTAAAAAGCTGGGTAAATATATGGGACAAATTGCACTGTTTCAGCTCTGGTCTGAGCGAGGCATAATGTGAAGTTGTGTCAGGCCTTCAATAGGGAGCTCTGGGAAGGGTTGAGGCTCAGGAAGTTGCAATCCTTCCTTTAGCAGCCTGGGACACAGGTAGGTCCATCCTTTTTGGATGGTGCACTCTGCTCATTGCTGTGTGCATGCCCAGCCCATAGGTTGATATTCCGGGGGAAAAGACAGTGACCCTGCTACCTCTCCCTTCTTGGGATGTGTCAAAGGAGCAGGCCTTGTGCTCCTTCAAGCGCAGTGATGCTACTGAGATGGCCTGTGCATGGGGGAACTGACTTTGTGTGTGCCCTGCCCCCACTTCTTGCTACCCTCATGCTCTTGTGTAAGGGCCTACGATAATCTGGCCCTAATTGCTTAGGGTAATACTAACAGGCGCTCCTCGCTGCCTGATCTATAACAATAAATTGTGTTAAGCGTCCATTCCCCACAAATACCTTTAGTATTTACTGGGAGTGCCTAGGAGACTCTGTATTGCTAGAGGTTATCTGATTTCAGTGTGAGGGGGTCTCTGGCTCATTTTCCTGTGAACCTGAATTAACCACTTCACCAGCCATTTAGACTCACCACACTTGTAAAATGCTCAGAAATTGCATAATGAGTAATGCAAATTACTCCAATTCCCCAGCTCTCCCTGACACACTCAGCCATTTGATGGTGCCGATCTTTCAGACATCAGGGCTCCTAAAACATGAAGATCCAAGATATGAATCAAACCTATTTTCCATTTTCATATGCTGTAGAGACTATAAGGGAATGTAAATAATATTAGACCTGCTTAAAAATTGAATCCCCATCCCATGGGAACTTCCAAGATTTCAAAAATTCATTTCACACTTCTTCTGGATGAAAAGTAGAGTTCTGGGTTTCCTTTTTTTAGTTTTGTTTTGTTTTTGAAAACATATGCCAAGATATTTCATTTTATCCTTATTGAAATGTTTTAGTTTATTTGGGTTGAGATATTTTGGTTTAATGTTATAATTTTTTACTTTTAAATTTTTATATATTAAATTTGTTCAGGCTTTTGTTAAATTTTGTTAAATTATAAATAAATTATAATCCATTATAAAAATATCAATGATAAAATTTCCACAAAATATTTCAACCTTATCTAAATGAACCATTTCAATAATTTTCCCTTTAAAATTTCCACAAAATGTATGTTTCTGCAAACTATTTTGATATAATGGTCTAGTTCTCAACCTGTTTATCACTGTGGGCCACATATGCAGCTCTTCCTCGCTGGTCCTGAAGATGTTACTTGGGCTGTGGCTGTGTGCTGATTGGGCTACAAGTGATTCATGGACCGTAGGGTGAAAACCACCAATTTAATGGAATCAACAATTTTTGATGGAAAAATGTTCCATTAGAAATTTTTCAACCGGCTCTACTAATTATTAATAGACAGTAGGATTTCTCTTGTAGTCCCACAATAACTATTTGTGCTTAAGCAAACTGAAGGGGAAGATGCATAGTGAATGGGAAAGAAAAGTCATATTTCTATTATGCTGCAGAGTTTGTTCAAGAATAGTTCATCGTGCATCTGTCAGCTGTGCTGTCCTTGGCACCACGAGAGCTACATGCTGAGTAGGTAATGGTCATGCTATGTAAAGCTGCCTAGGGCAAGCTATAACTTATATGAAACATTGTAATGCCATGTATAGTTTTGCGCAAGTCATTTAGGGTATGTCTACACTAGCAATTTAGGTTGACTTAAGGACTTTCATTAAGTTGACTTAAGAAATTCCTTAAGTCGACTTAATGAAAGCTTAAGTCGACTTAATAACTGCCCCTCCTTAGGTCGACTTAAGCCTTAAGTTGACTTCTTAAGTCGACTTGTGGATGGGGAGTAGCCCTTAAATTGACTTTATTAAGTCGACTTAATGCCAGTGGGGATGTCTATGTCCAATGTTAAGTCAACTTAATAAAGACGACTTAAAAGATGCCACTTTAAGTCGACTTAAAGTCGACCTTATTAAGTCGACTTAACAAAGTTGACTTAACTTTTTCTAGTGTAGACATACCTTAGATTCTGACCCAGCCGACCCCCTTTGATTTCATTGGGTGTTGGATCAGGTCTTTAGAACCTGCTTCTCAAAGGTGCTCACCAGCAGCTCCCATTTGACTTCAAGAGAAATTCTGGGCACACATCAATTCTGAAAATTAGGCCTTTTAACCTCTTTCTCTCAGTTGGAGCTGGTGCTAGGTATAAACAAACTAAGCAATTGCTTAGGGCCTCAATCAGCTAAAGGGAACCCCCTATTAGTATGTGTTGTGGGTGGGGGGCAAATATTCCTGCTTAAAGCCACCAAGGGGCTAGAAGCCAGCATTGTGGGTCTCTATTTTTTAATCTGGAGAATTGTGATGATACTCACCTACCTCCTAACATCATGGTGAAGTTCAGTTAATCTTTGAACAATTCCTGAGAAATAGATGGAAAGCATTGTCTACAGAAATACTAAGTATTTTAATGCTTCTTCTTTCTTTTTTATCTTCTGCTCAGATCCATGGTTCGTTTCTTAAGATGCTCACCTTTATTTGCAGGTGGGAGTTATTTGCAGATGGGTGAACACAGCTGTGACACATAGGCCCCATGGCAAACGGTCCCTTGTTCTTTGCAAACAGCTCTCAACTCAGACCTGACAAATTCGTTACCTCAAACACATCTTACAAGCTATTTGTCCATAAAAGATAACATGTATGGTTTCTACTGAAAGCTTAAAATTTATTGATGTTCATATTCATGGTGTGATGTGCATACAGGGAATATATAAGGAGTAATGGAATTATATTGAAGTTTATGCCCATCGTGTCTTAAGGGGAAGAGGGGTCCCTAGGAAATGAAATTATTCAGTGATGGCTTATTCATATAGAAGGGAGTTGCCACCCCTCCCTGGTTAGCTGGAGATGTAACGCAAGGCTCAGTTGTCTACTGTTGACCCATTGCAGACCAGTCAATGGAAAACCATCAAAGACAACTGTAAAGAATCAAAACCTCGTGGAGTTAAACAAGTTAATCATCAGAGGATTGCCATCTCTAGGAATAGAGACAAAAGTTGTTTAAGGTAAAGTGGGGCACACTCCGTCTTTAGGGGCAGAGAAGCTGGGATTTCTGTAAGTATCCAGGATCAGGGGCTGGATACCACAGGGAGACTTGGGGGGAAGAGGGAGATTGATTTCAAAGGGTGTGTCTAAACTTAGAAATTAAGTTGATTTATGGAGGCTTAAATCGACTTAATTTACTCCACGTCTACACTGGGCTTTCCTTAATTCGACTTAAGCTGCTCCTTAAATTGAATTAAGGAAAAGTTAGTTCGAATTAATAACACCTCATTTTAATTCAAACTAGCGCTTAAGTCGACTTTATTAAGTCGAATTAAGCCAGTGGAGACGCGGAGTAGTGCCCCAGGTGGACCTTTTTAAGTCAACTTAAAACGTTAAGTCGACTTAATAAGGTCGAAAAGGGGCCACATCTACACTTGAAAAGTTAAGTCGACTTTTGTTAAGTTGACTTAATAAGGTCCACTTTGTCGACTTCATAAAGTCGACCTAACTTTTCAAGTGTAGACATAGCCCAAGGGACTCAGGGAGTGTTAACCTGCAAGGCAGTGACAAGGCTGGTGTAGCCCAGGGGAAGAGTGGAGTGGCTGCGAAGCTGACAATGTGAGGGTTCCCCAAGCAAGACTCCCTCATGCTGGAGGCAGAGGATAGAAAAGTGACTCACAATCCTGGGTGCTCTAAGAACCCTCAGAGCCATCTTTGAACAATCTGAAGTGAAAGAGCCACAGCACAGCAGCATGTTTTATTTCAGATTCTGCAAAAGTAAGGCGAGTATAACACCTTACTGCATGTCTGTAATGTGTCCCATGATCACTCTAAATCCTCCAAAGCAGCAAAGCGCTGCCATGTTCAAATGAGCAAAGGACCATATTGGTTTTGATCAAGCAAAACACTGTTTAATTTATATCCTGTGAGTAGTCTCATTACACTCGTGTGCTTGAAGTTAAGTATGTACTGAAGTGCTTGGTTGATGAGAGCCATTAGCCCCTTCCCTGGAAAACACTCAGAAAGAGAAGACTTCCCTCATTTCCACAGTGGAAAAGCTAATACGTTATCCCCCCAGCCAGGGAACGGGTATTAACAATAGTGGAGAAGTAGCAGGGCCAAGCCTATTGCTACATTGACACAAAGACCCACAACAAATCTTGTTGACAGTCCCACGGTTCTTGGGTCTTTTAGGTCCAGTGCGTAGCTTGGTGTAATTTCTAGCTTTCTCAGAAGTCTGCTTTTCCTGAGAATGATTATCCATCACCAAAGGTTTTGAGGCCACATGCTGCTCACAGTACTATTAATGTTCACTGTGTTTCTGCTGCAAAAACGAGGGTTCCCTAGGGGAACGTTCTGCCTAGAGCAGCTGCAACCAACTCCTTCCCCTTCTGGCTAGCCACTTGCTCTGAATTTGCCCCAAAGCACTGAGTAGTAATTGTCCATGTGGAGAGGCAGCTGGTAGCAAAGTACTAGAACATACACACTTCCAAGCATCACTCCAAATAATTTGTGCATGTGTACTCACCTCAGTGCCCCCTGGCAGGGCAGAGTGGGCTATAGTGACTTAAGGCGACTTAAGCCAGTGTGGCCACCCTAAGTCGACTTACAAGATAAGTCGACTTAGGGCAGGGGAAAAAGGGAATCCATGCTCCCTTCTCCCTAGGAAGCTGCTAATGGCCTGTCCTGGAGAGAGCCAGTCCCGCACGGCTCATCCTGGCTCCCTTCTCCCTGGGACCACTCAGGTCCCGGGGTCCTCAGGTCCACTCAGGCCCCTCAGCTCCTTTCTGCCCGGGACCCAAGCGGTCCCGGCAAAAAAGGAGCCACGGTTTCCTTCTTGATGGGACCCCTGCGGGTCCCAGCAAAAAGGGGATCCTTATCAGCTGGAGTGCAAGCAATTGCTGGCACGGTCCTCCAGCTGATGGTTTCCCTATCAGCTGGAGCGCGGTCCCAGCCAGAAAGGAGCTGCAGGGGTCCCAGCAAAAAGGAACTTCGTGCTCCCTTCTGGCCAGGACCCCCGCGGTTCCCTTTTCGCCGGGACCCATGGTCCCGGTCAGAAGGGAGCCAAGTGGTCCGGGCCAGAAGGAAGCTCCGCCAGGGGCGTTGCTGGATAGCAAAAAGATCCAGGGCTGTGGCCCCCAGCCCACCCCTGCCCCCAAACCCCCACTCCAGCCCTCCTAACTCCCCAGTTCCCCCATCTTCACTCCACACCTCCCCAGGCCCCTCTGTCCCTAACCCCCACTCATCCCCCAACCTCCTCCATCCCTCTCCAGCCCCCTACCTAGTCCCCCTCCAGCCATCCATAATCCCCTCAACCTCTTCCCAGCCCCCACCAGTCTCCTTGTCCCCATGTCCCCTCCACCCCTCTCCAGGCCTCTAACTCCAACCATCCCTCCCCAGCTCCCCACCCAGTCCCCCTCCAGCTGCCCATAGTCCTCTCCACTGCTACCCTGCCCCCAGCCAGTCTCCTTGTCCCCTCCACCCCTCTCGAGGCCTCTAACCCAGCCAGTCTCCTTGTCCCCTCCACCCCTCTCCAGGCTTCCCTCCAGCCCCTTCCCAGCCCCCTTACCTGGCCGGAGGCTCGGAGCTGCAGGGATGGCCGGCAAAGCTGCTTCTGGGCCAGGCAGCTCCCACCCTGAGCACGCTCTGTCTGAGCATGCTCAGGGCAAGAGATTTGAATCTCCCCAGCCCGGCCGCAGCAGGAGCCTGCGACTTTGCTGGGGCCCCTGGGCGGAACGCAGCGTTCCGCCTGGGTGCGCATGTGCCTGCTGGGGAAAATAGATTCAGGGCTCAGGATTTTCTACCCGGGGCTGGCGCCCTGCCAGCCCGACGACAACGACACCTCTGAGCTCCCTCCCTTCTCCCCTGGATTGCTCCGGGGCTTGCTGTTTCAGAAAGAGCCAGCGCCGTGCAGGGCTGACTCTCCCCAGGACAAGCCCCCCTACCCTGGGGAACCCAGGCTCCAAAGGAACCTCACCTCCCCCTGGACCTAACCAGTTGACTTAGAGAGTCTAGTGTAGATTCTCTAAGTCGACAGTAAGGCCAGCTTTAAGTCGACTTAAGAGTCCTGTGTGGACTCTCTAAGTCGACTTCATAAGGTCGACTTAAAGTCGACTTAGTAAAGTCGCCCTAAATTCCTGAGTGTAGACATAGCCTCAGATATTAGACCTTGCGTCTTTACCGTTCCTGGGATGGAATCCTGTGAGTCTCCGTTCTTACCCCGGCCCAGAAGCTACAGCAAACCTTGTAGCAACACTCTCCAAAAACTTCCTGGATTGCCTGTGCACTGCTGTATTGCTCTCCCAGCAGATGTCAGGGTAACTGAAGTCCCCTATGAGAACCAGTGCCTGTGATCTGGAAACTTCTGTTAGTTGTCCATAGAATGCCTCATCCACCTTCTCCTTCTGGTCTGGCGGTCTGTAGCAGACACCCACCACGACATCCCCCTTGTTGCATTCTCCCCTAAACTTAACCCACAGACTTTCAACCGGCTTGTCTCCACTTTCATAGTGGAGCTCCGAGTAGTCATACAGCTCTTTTACATATAACGCTACTCCTCCACCTCTTCTTCCCTGCTTGTCCTTCTTGAACAATTTATACCCATCCATGGCAGTGCTCCAGTCATGCAAGCTATCCCACCACGTTTCTGATCATTCATGATCATTGTGAGGTGTATGACGGGTAATATTTAAGGAATAATGCATTTATATTGAAAATATGCTTTGTGCATTTACAGGAAAAATGACTTATCGGTGTTTAATGTGTCTTGGTTCTAGTCTATACGACAGGCCTGTGCTGTCTAACTACATCACTCAGGGGTTTGACAAATCCACGTCTTTGAAAGACACAGTTACACTGATCTTAACCCTCCACGTAGTCAGTGTTGTCTTTGCAGGAGAGCTTCTCCTGCCAACATAGCTATCACCTCTTGGGAGGGGAATGAACTACATCAAAACAATAGAGGCACTGATGCAGTGTTTAAGTGTAGACCTGCCCTGGGTCAGGGCTCATTGGGGGACTGGGGCAGTTTTCACCCCCATCCTTTTAACTGGTGGTACAATGTAACACTCAGTGAATCAGCTTTGCCTAATACTAAGAATTTGAATGGGAAATCATCTGATGCAACTGCAACCCCTTGAAGGCAGGGGCAGTGTGTGAATCCCCCCATTTGGGAATGCTAGCCCCTGGTTCTGGTCTTTCTACTTGAGGCCCTGCACCTTCTGCCCCTTCCCCACCTTGCAGCTTTGAGTCTCCTACTGGGGACAGTGGAGCCCTGCCTCGGTTGCCCTGATTATCTGGCTGCTGACCAGCCTGCCCCAGCCCTTCCCTGCTTTGGGGGAGATGTGGAGCAGGGGAACACAGGGAAAGAGCCGAATACAGCAGAAGGGGGTGGGAGCTTCAGGGGAAGATCGGTGGGGCCATGCCTGGCTGGGTGGGGCAACAGCCTCCCCTGGCCACAATACCCACCATCCAGGCTTGAAGGTAAAAGGGAACTTAACAAGACAGGGGTTCATCCTTCCTATAAATAGAAACAAAAGGCTGTTTTCAGTTTAACATAGAGGAGGGAGAAGCACTCTGAATTTATTATCTGAGAAAAGTCCTTGTGAAGCAGTAGTGTTTTTATGAATATTTCAATTCTGGGTCTTGTGAACTAGCCAGCTCTCTAACGGACCGAACTTTGAGAGGAAAACCTACTTTATTAGATAGGAAAGATAACATATAAGCGTATGCTCAGGGCTAGGTTTTGTTATGTATTGTATCCATTTGATTCCATCACTTTCTTTCATTTCTAGGTAAATCTGTGCCCTTTCTTAAATAAATCTACTTTTCTTTTATAATAAGCACTCGCAAGTGCTGTATGTTATACAGAAGTGATGGCTTAAGACGGTTGAAAGGCCAGTGGTGTTAGGGAGTGGACATCCTGCCAGGCACAGGCAAGACTACCTGAGTGGACAGAGTGACTCACTTTCCTGGGTACACAGAGAGGCAGCAGGAGAGAAAAGTTTTTGAAAATGTAACCCATGGGTGATAGGAGCTGGTATCATATGTTGCTTGGAGGTGGGAGTTGTGATCTTGATAGTGAATGAGAGATGATAGTTGGGTAGATGGCCCTTGAAAATAGCTAATGTGCAATGATATAAAGAAAAGAGAAACAGTGAAAGGATGCAGAGAGAGGGATAACATGGTCAAAACAACAGATTAGGAAGGACTAGCTTCTTCCAGGGCGATAGACGATGGAGAGCTAATCCACTGCCTAAGGCTTGCCCCCACAGGTGTGGCTGCAAAGGAGCATGGCCTCCCTCTGAGACTAGCAGGGAGAGACAGGCCACAGCCCTCAAAGATTTGCTACTGGGTGGCTTATTTTATCTTCCTTCACATGCCGCCCTCTAATTAAGCCAACGTAGTGATACAGCAAACATCCCAATAACCCAGGCAGCACAGTGTTCATAAATAACTACCAAGCAGCTCCACATCTGCAAAAGTCCCATCTATTGTGCAGAGTCGCCTTCTACGTGTCACTCTCCCAAGGCTTGGGAGACAGACCTCTCTTCGCTTACAGACAGCCCCCCAACCTTAAACAGAAACTCACCAGCAACTACAGATTAAACAACAGAAACATTTAAGCAGGAACATATCCCTGCAACAGACCATGTTGCCAACTTTGCCCTCATATCTACATTAAAGACACCATCATTCACAGGACCAAATCAAGCCACCTACTCCATCAAGGGCCCATTCACCTGCTCATCCACCAATGTGATTTATGCCATCATGTGCCGGAAATGCCCCTCTGCCTTGTATATTGGACAGACAGGACAGTCTCTGTGCAAAAGAATAAATGGACACAAATCTGACATCAGAAATCGCAACACTAAAAAACCAATAGGGAAACACTTCAATTTCTCTATTCACTCCATTATAGAATCATAGAATCATAGGGTTGGAAGGGACCTCACGAGGTCATCTAGTCCAACCCCCTGCTAAAAAGCAGGACCTCTCCCCCTAAATCACCCCAGCCAGGGTTTTGTCTAACCGAGCCTTAAAAATCTCCAAAGATGGAGATTCTACCACCTCCCTAGATAGCCCATTCCAATGCTTCACCACCCTCCTAGTGAGAAAGTTTTTCCTAATATCCAACCTCGACCTCCCCAGCTGTAATTTGAAACCATTGCTCCTTGTTCTGTCCTCTGTTACCCTCGATAACAGCCTAGCTCCCTCCTCTTTGGAGCAACCCTTCAAGTAGTTGAAGGTTGCTATCAAATCTCCCCTCAGTCTGCTCTTCTGTAAACTAAATAAGCCTAGTTCCTTTAGTCTCTCCTCATAAGTCATGTGCCCCAGCCCCCTAATCATTTTTGTTGCCCTCCGCTGGACTCTTTCTAATTTGTCCACATCCTTTCTGTAGTGGGGAGCCCAAAACTGGACACAGTATTCCAGATGTGGCCTGACCAGTGTCGAATAGAGGGGAATTATCACATCCCTCGATCTGCTGGCAATACTCCTACTGATGCAGCCTAATATGCCATTGGCCTTTTTGGCAACAAGGGCACACTGTTGGCTCATATTCATCTTCCCATCCACCATAACCCCCAGGTCCTTTTCTACAGCGCTGCTACTTAGCCGATCAGTCCCCAGCCTGTAGCAGTGCATGGGATTTTTCCATCCTAAGTGCAGGACTTTGCACTTGTCTTTGTTGAACCTCATGAGGTTTCTTTCGGCCCAGTGTTCCAATTTGTCCAGGTCTCCCTGGATCCTGTCCCTGCCCTCCAGAGTATCTACCATTCCCCCCAACTTGGTGTCATCTGCAAACTTACTAAGCACGCAGTCTGTTCCATCATCAAGATCATTAATGAAGATGTTGAATAGAACCGGCCCCAGGACCGACCCCTGGGGCACTCCACTCATTACCGGTTGCCAACCAGACAACGAGCCATTGATTCCTACCCGCTGAGCCCGTTGATCTAACCAGTTTTCGATCCACCTTACGGTCCACTCGTCCAACCCATACTTCCTTAACTTGCCGACGAGAATGCTGTGGTAAACCGTATCAAAAGCCTTGCTAAAGTCAAGGTATACCACGTCAACGGCTCTTCCCGCATCCACAAATCCAGTCATCTCATCATAGAAGGAAATCAGGTTGGTCAGGCACGATTTGCCCTTGGTGAATCCATGTTGACTGTTCCTGATCACTCTATTTTCCTCCAAGTGTTTCAGGATGGATTCCTTGAGGACCTGCTCCATGATTTTCCCAGGGATTGAGGTGAGGCTGACCGGTCTGTAGTTCCCCGGATCCTCCTTTTTCCCTTTCTTAAAGATAGGTACTATATTTGCCTTTTTCCAATCCTCCGGGACCACCCCCGTTCGCCACGAGTTCTCAAAGATAATGGCCAGCGGCTCTGCAATCACTTCCCCCAACTCCCTCAGCACCCTCGGATGCAGTTCATCCGGCCCCATGGACTTGTGCACATCCAATTTCATTAAGTGTTCCCTAACCTGACTTTCCATCACCGAGGGCCGCTCTCCTTCTCTCCAGTCCGCGTTACCCCGTGTAGTAGCCTGGGAGCTGGCCTTCCCTGTGAAGACTGAAGTAAAAAAAGCATTGAGTACTTCAGCCTTTTCCACATCATCCTCCACGAGGATGCCTGCCCCATTCAGTGAGGGACCTACACCACCTCTGATCCTTTTCTTGTTGCTGATATACTTATAGAACCCCTTTCTGTTATCCTTCACATCTCTTGCTAGTTGCAACTCCAATTGTCCTTTGGCCTTTCTGATTTGATCCCTGCAGTCCCGAGCAATATCTTTATACGCCTCCCTTGTCATCTGTCCAAGCTTCCACTTCTTGTAAGCTTCCCTTTTATGTTTCAGCTCCCTGCAGAGTTCCCTGCTAAGCCACGCTGGTCGCCGTCCACATTTGCTGTTCTTTCTGCACATCGGAATGTTATCTTCCTGTGCCTTTAACAGGGTTTCTTTAAAATACAGCCAGCTGTCTTGGACATCTTTCCCCTTCAGATCAGCTTCCCATGGGACCCTGCCCATCAGCTCCCTAAGGGAGCCAAAATCTGCTTTTCTGAAGTCCAGGGTGTGTGTTCTGCTTCTTTCCTTCCTTCCATTGATCAGGATCCTGAACTCTACCATCTCATGGTCGCTGCTGCCCAGGTTGCCATTTACTTCTACTTCCCCGATCAATTCTTCTCTGTTTGTGAGCAATAGGTCTAGAGGTGCAAGGCCCCTAGTTGGTTCCTCCAGCATTTGTACTAGGAAGTTGTCCTCAATATTCTCCAAAAACTTCCTGGATTGCCTGTGCACTGCTGTATTATCTTCCCAGCAGACATCAGGATAATTGAAGTCCCCCATAAGAACCAGGGCCTGCGACGATCCGGAAACTTCTGTTAGTTGTCCATAGAATGACTCATCCACCTCCTCTTTCTGGTCTGGCGGTCTGTAGCAGACACCCACCACAACATCCCCCTTGTTGCATTCTCCATTGATGACTTGCTAATAGCTGTGCTGAAACAGATGAATAACAAATCACAGCTTCAACGAGAAACTGCAGAACTCAAATTTATATGCAAATTTGACTCAGTTGCTTTGGGATTAAACAGGGACTACAGATTTTTCTCTCATTACAACAGGTGATTTGATCTCACCTTCCTCTATGTGCTGTTCCCCAGTGTTTGAATCCTAACACCTATTTTGATTTGCTGTTACAGCCTGACCTGACCCTATGTCATACACTCCCCTGCATTTAATGTCTTCCCATTTTGTAATTTTCCCATCTTCAAAGCGTCTGACGAAGTGGGATTTTCTCCCACGAAAGCTCATGCGATAAATCTGTTAGTCTTTAAAAGTGCCACAGGACTCTGTTGTTTTTCTGCAATAGAATAACACGGCTACCCCTTTGGAACCTCTGTGTGTCCCTGTAGTGGTAACACAACAATAAATGGGTTGAAACATAAAAACAAACTATGGCTGTACAAATTATAAAGTACTATCCATTGTCTGCATTAATCTGTTTGTTGCCCACAGAATATAGTAAAGTAGTTTGTGTGTTAAAATATGATAAGGGGCAGCGTTTTCCACCTTCACCAGCATGTTACTACGTAACCCAATAGAAAATCACCTCCAGCATCTCTGCCTCTAAATAGTTTCTGTTACTTTTGAAAACTTTTAATATTCCTTGGTGGTGCTGCAATGCCTGCATGATGCCTCTAGCAGATTTCCGTTGCCTGTTTATTACTTTTATTTCACAGCCCAATATTTTCCTGAGCTTGATAGGTACCACACATCACTGTAAAAATATCCACTGTTTGTTCTGTAGTTACCAGAAGAATGCAGATTTTTTTTTAAACGGTACCTTGGAGGAGGAAAGAAGGAAATTCGTTCAGTCTATTATAATACAATCCATTGTTTAGCAAAGAAATCAAGAGGGAACAAGGAAAATTACATATATGTGCAGTCCTGTTTTTAGTGACTTAAGTTCCTGTTGTTTTATAATCTTGTTAGCAGAGAAATTCAGGGTTGATGGAATGATGGCACTGTGTCTGACCTTCCTGAACTGGCACTGATGGCTAAATAGAAATCTTCATAAAAGGCCATATCATTGTTAGCAGCAGAGAATAGTAAGTATAAAACATGTCGTTTCAGCCAGATGAGTGGGCTAAAGGAAGTTTCCAGGGGCTTGTAATCCCATGAAGATCCAATGCATTATCATAATGTATATTGACTTCTAAAGCTGTCTCTATTTTCCTTTCCATACTCCTCTTTAAGTAGGGCGTCTAAGACAGTCAGAAAACCAATATCACCAATATTACAACAAAAAAATTGACAAAAATCTTTATTGTCTCACTTATGAAACCAATTCGCCAACAAATGTTTAAGAACAACCAAACAGATACAGCATGATTAGATTTTTATAAACCCAGCACAATCTCCTTTCTTCGTCAAGAGTTGGAGCAGCATTCCAGTGCTGTTCCAGTCCAGTGTAATCCCCAGTGACTGAAATTGCATCAGTCTTTCTAAAAATCATTAAAGTAAGATTAACATTCCCCCTCCCCTAGTCACCGCCCCTTAGCTCTGGCTAGTTGTTATGTTTCCTTCAGCAATAATGACATTGTAAGGAATCACATGCATATTAAATGTTTCCTCTGGTTCTGATAAACTTTGAGGCTACAGGCCAATGTGTTTATTTTCTTGCTGTAGGGGATTCCTTTTGCCAAAGACTCTACTCTCCAGTTAATTTATATGCTGCAGCATTATTTGGAAAGCAGTCAAGCCCTTCACTTGTCTTCCCGAAATGAAAAACAGCATATTGCCCAGTACACTACAAAGCAGTTAACCTCAGGGCATGGTATTTTTTAGGGAGTGGAGATTTCTGTGACCATCTGTAGTCTCCTCAATCCTCTATAAATGTAAGATCTACAGCCAACAGAGTGACATGTAGAAGAAGGGTCAGTGACCATAATGTATGCTGGATGTGTGTACTCCAAGCCCATGATGGCCTCTTTTGTGCAGTACTCGGGTTATTTAAGGAAGTGATGTAAACAGCTGATGTTAAGCACATGAGATGTTCCTGGAACAAATACAGTTTGTTGCACATTTTTTCCAAAGCTAGGAGGAGATCATGTCATCATTGTTATTAGGGAGACACTGAAGTGTATAGAGCCACCCTTAAAGATTTGCAGCCTGGCCTGGTATCTCCTGGCTTACACAGAAGGTGCAGATTGCAGTATAGTAAAGTTCTTCCACAACTTGTTCATTTTTTGGCAAGAAGACATGCCCTGATCTTGCTTCTATTGAAATCAATACGAGAACTCCCACTGACTTCACTGGCAGCAGGATGTGACCCATAATGTGCCACTTATTTTAGATCTGGAAGTTCAGTCTCTTTAAATGTGGGAAAACCAAGGTCCTTAATATCTCTAGAGCAGGGGAACCCATTTTTTTTTGCCAGCATGACCCCCATTTTAATGACTTATTATCTCACAGGATCCCAGACAGCATGAAGGATGCTGTTTTAAAAAGCAAAAACATGTCCCCTGCACAGCGTGACCTCACATGCAACACACTTGCAAAGTCACACCTCATGGAGGGTGCCACTTTGTAGAGCGTGTGGAGGCTGGGGTGGTAAAGAAGTGCTGGACTGGGAAGGAAGAATCCTTCCCAAGGAGTCTTCTAATATGTGCCTACGTCGGGCTTGCTATAGGAAATAGTGCTGCTTAGAACTATGCTGATCAGTCTGATATTTTCCTCATTATGTTCAGTCCAATTATGTTTAACGTTTTTACCATAGAATTTTTAACAGCCTAATTTGTCGATAAAATTATCCCTAATTAGTTAGCTATAAGATATACTTCACATACTGAAGCAAAGATGCTGTCTGGATGTGTTCTTTGTTTAATTAATAATCACTACTGTGCTGAGAATATTTATTGCTGTCTACAGAAGATGTTATTCACACGGAGTCTCTATGTAGGTGGTTGGTAAGTCTGTTGATTTAAATTATTAAAATTGTTTCCAGAGCCTTAGAGACAATAAACACATAGCACATACATTGTGCATTTTCTCATAAAACTGCTGCACGAAATACTCAAACTGCAAACTTTACTTTGCAGACAAAGTGGAGAGTGCTTTTATTTATTTATTTTTATTATTTTAGGAAAAGAAAATGATTTGGCTGCAAGATTCAGATCCAGATCCTGAGGGAGACCTACCACTCCAAGTGGAAAATGGAAAAGGTGGATTAAGCTTTATCCTGGGGATCCAGACTCCTGGACAGAATAGTGAGGAATAGAAAGGAGTAATGCAGTGCTCAGTGATGGCTGGCATTCATTTGCCTGGAAGAGTGGGGTAGCTTGGTTCTCCTCACTTAGGAGATCAAGGCCTCAAAAATGGGAGAGTTCATTTGGAGAGATGCTGGGGGAGACTAGGGGAATGAGGTGTTCAGATACCACGTTGCCTCTTTCTGTATATAGATAATATAGACTGGGGTGAGCTGGGATGTCATATACTAAGAGCATTCAATTTTGGGGTTGAGGGTGGGTAAAATTTTTGTGGATTTGGAGCCCAATTAGCTGTAATCCCTGGAAAACAGGCAAAGTGACAGTTATATACGAAATAAATTCAAGAATACAACATTTATATCAATCAGAGAGCCAAGTGACAAGATCTCAGTGTGTCGAACAGGGTCGGTGTTGAATCTAACTTCCTTTTAACCGATTTAATTAAAAATTGCCATTCATTAATGTGTCCTGTGTGTTAGGATTGGGGAACTGTCAAATCTAATTCTAACCTTAATCCCAGGGATACCCTGGAATTGTTTTAATCCAGTCTTTGGAACAACCCTACCAGACCCTGAAATCTATTCCCGACTCCACAAGGTGTTCTTCAATTAAATTAACTTCTGAAGTAAAAATTTCTACTAAGAGAAAAATGAAAGACTGGTTTATGAGCTACTTTTTGCAAAGTAAGTGATAATTTATGTATGAAGATCTTCTGGACTGTTAAACAAAGCAAAGATATTAACTTAAAAAAATTAAGTGCCTTGCATGATGGCAAGTTCCAAAGGGGTAGTTGTGTTAGTCTAGTTCAGCAAAACAAACAAGAACTCTGGTGGCACTTTTAAAGACTAACAAATTTATTTATCTCATAAGCTTTTATGGGAGAAAATCCATCTTCAGGTGTCTGAGGAAGTGGGATTTTCTCCCACAAAAGCTCATGCGATAAATAAATTTGTTAGTCTTTAAAAGTGCCACCAGACTCCTTGGGGTTTTGTTTGTTTGTTTTAAACTAAGGCATGCTAGGAGCAGTTGAAAAAGCTCAGAAGTTGTGCAACCCTCATGTCTTATTGTTTCCACACACACATTGTTTGTTGCTTATGTTAGATTTACTTCACAAGTTTGAGATCATGCATATATATGGCATCAATCAGTATATAACCTTAGATAAAGCTACACTAGAGCAGCTGCTCCTTTTAGTGCTACCCCTGTTTAAGTGCAGCTTAGTTGAGCTTAAAATATCTGCACCATTTGTGTGTGCATATGTTGGCCTGTTTTGTTTGCAAATCTATACAATACGCAGTATGAAAAATGGCATGGTTGTATAATGTTAATCTCAAGATCTTCCTGAAAGTTCACATGTGTATACTTATGCAGTGGTAGAGTGTTTTATTATTAGTTATTGTTATTGTTATACTTTTGCTAATTAACATGTTGCATCACAACGTTGTATAATCATGTAGTGAAAAGTTTTATTGTGATACACGCAAATGGACAGAGTTCAGGTGACTATACTATACAAAATTTGTGTACCACCATTGCTGTCATGTATATAATTAAGGCTATGTCTAAACTCCAAACTTTGGTTGACGCAAGTTGTGTCTGTGTACCACTGCTTTGTATATTGCTTGCGCTCGTGCATACTTGGCTGCTTGCGGCAGCACAGTACATATGCACCAGGAGCGCTTGTGTCAATGTAAAATGGAGTGCTTCTTGGGTATGTCATGCACCACCATCCAGCATGATGCCCTTTGAGATATTTTCACAGTGTTTTGTGGGATAGTAATGATTCCTGCAGGCATTTCTGGTAACTAGGGGTGAAGTTCCCATCAAGCAACTTTCTCCATCCCATAATGCCCTCCATATTCCATAAGTTTAACACCTTTAAAAGAAAACCCAGGAACAGGTGTGAAGGTCAAAGATACAAAAGAAGGGAACCAGAAGGGGACACTGAGCAGAGAACCCCAGATAGTGCCCACTGCTCCTGGAAGGCATCTAAGGAGAAGTTTGCAATGCTGGATTGCTACCTCTCGGTGGAAAGGCATTTTGGAGTAGGAAAAGCTGCAGTAGAGACCATTGTCATTCAAGTCTGCAGGGCCATTTTTCACCTTCCACCCTAGAGGACTGTAACTGTTGGTAATGTAGAGGATATAGTAGATAGATTTGTAACAGTTGGTACCCCAAATTGCAGTGCAGCCATATGCAGCATGTATATCCCTATTTTTGCACCAGCCCATTTTGCCACACAGAACATCAACAGAATGGTGATGGGTCACAGGGGATGCTTCTCTGATATCAGTGTGGGCTGGTCAGGGAAGGCACATAGCCCTCAGATCTTTAAGAACAGAACTGTCCAGAAATCTACAAGCAGGGAATTCTTTCCTAATTGGTGACGTTGAAATGCCAATACTGATCTTGGGAGACCCAGCAAAATCTATCCTTTGCTCCTCTAAAACACAAAGCCACCCACAGGCCACCTCAACAGCATCAAAGACAGATTCAGCTACTGGCTCAGCAAGTGTAGAATGACAGCTGAATGTTCTTTTGATAGACTGAAGGGATGCTGGTGGTGTTTACTCACTGAATTGGATCTCGGTGAGAAAAATAGCCCAAAGGTTATAGGTGCCTGTTTTGTCCTTCATAATATTTGCAAAGCAAAGGGAGGAAAGCTACTGCCATGGTGGATGGCAGAGGTGAAGTGGCTGCCTGCTGACTTACAATGGCTGGGTCTGTACCTAGGAATTGTGTGGTGCTTACTGTTACTTGTAAATATGACTGTGTGTTTTCCTGAAGCTATGAATTATGTGGTGCTAGCTGTACACCTACAAGTACCGTTTGTTTCGAGTACTGCTGTACATCCTGGAATGTGCTGTTAACTAACAAAGATAATTTTATTCTCCAAAAATAGAACTCTATTGAGAGGGAAAATTATTGCAAAAAAAGTGTGTAAAAAATACAGGCAATGTCGTAATACAAATTTTAACATAAGTTAATGGAGTGTAACTTCAAAACTGGAAAGGCAGTAAACATTTCAGTTCATTTTGGTGCACAAATGTACTCTGGGGCTATACATGCACCAGTCAGGTTCCGTTTTGAACCAGATCAGTGCTTGTGAAGTTGTGGTTTTGCTTGCTGTCTTCCAGCATAGTGTGATGGTGTGAGAATGTGGTCCCTGATCCCATATGGCCTGTGTGGGGGATAGTGAAGTGCAAAGAGCAGCAACATGGAGCTCTCCATGGACTGCAAAGTGTGGCATGTCCAGGATTTTTGGATTTGTAGGTCAACTAGGGTCTGTAGAATTTGGGTTTGCTGCCTGAGAAGACCCATTATGTCATGATGCATTTCCCTCTCCTTTTCCTGCTGGGCTTTTCTTCTGTCCTCTCTTTTCTTCTTCATGGTTGGTCATATTGGCCCTTTAAGCCCTTTGTTCATTGTCTTGTAGGATCCCGTTCAACATGTCCTTGTTAGTCATCTTCTTTTTTCTCCTAATCAGGGTCAGGCATCTTGAAGGTATGGAGTGGGCACTCCTCAAGGCTACCTCACCAGAAGCGGCTGATACAACAGACAGATGTGCCATTGGATTTACAGTTATAACAACAAGGGAAAGGTACATTTCAAAACTCCCTTCCCTTATTCCCACCAACACTTCTTATAGGAAATGCTTATTGACACTTCAGCTTTGGAGTGCCTTGGGACAGCATTGCTCTCCAGATCCAGCCCTGGTGAGTTTGGCCTATCAGAGGTAAAGAGAGGAAGGCTGCGTTTTGACTGAAGCTAAAAAATGTCAGTCCCTGCTCTCTGGGGATGAGTACAGGCAATGGCATGGAATATTGGCACTGTTTTTCACAGGCAGTGGTGGGTTTAGCTGATATCTCATTCCTGAGGGTCACAAAGACATAGAGAGCACAGTTGTCACTGGCATCCTGAAGCTTCCTGGGCCATATGCCGCTAACCTTTTAATTGCAAATGCCTTACTGCAGAGGAAGAAATAAGGCTAGAAACCTTTGTGAGAGGATAGCAGGGTACCGCCATGATAGTTTCACTGAACTTCCTCATGTGAATAAAAGGAACATTGCTATATACATAAACTGCTCTGCATGACCACTACCCCAACCCAACAGGGGAATGAAAAGCAGGTGCCAACTCTACCTCTGTTTGTTGCACCTCTACTGCTTCTCATACAAGTAGAACTATGAAACATCAATACTGCTGTCTTGTTTTCTTGGGAATGGGCTGGACATAATTTTAAAATTAAACCATTGAAAGGGAACGTGCATGTACACACTCATCTGAGCTCCCTTCCTCTTCATCAGACCCAGCCATGCTAACCTGTGGGATTGCCTGCAGTAGAGTCTCAAAGTCCTGGCTTACAGCATGGCTGGAAACCCCTGCTGCATCTTCCCTCTATATCTCCTTGCTATTGACACCATGTGTCTCTGTTTTGGGCTCCTTCAAGGTACCCCCGGTGGTCTGCAACAAGTATGGCATGCAGCTCTTTGTAAAAGTGGCAGGTCTGTAGGGATCTATTTTTGGCCTGCTTGGCCTTGTGTTGTCCTTGGCCAAGTTCCTTCACTTTCACAGGGCACTGCTGCTGATTCTTGTCATACCCCTTTATCTCCACCTCCCCTTGCAATCTTTTTGTAGACATCCACGGTTCTCTGTCTGGACCATAGCTCATAGACTCATAGACTTTAAGGTCAGAAGGGACCAGTACGATCATCTAGTCTGACCTCCTGCAAAATGCAGGCCTCAAGACCTCACCCACCCACTCCAGCAATAGGCCACCAACCTATGACTGAGTTATTTAGCTCCTTAAATCATGATTTAAGGACTTTAAAATACAGAGAATTTGCCGGTAGGTGAACCAGGCCCTGTGTTGCACAGCTTTCTCTTGTCACAGGCCAGGAGAGCCGGTACCTTCTGTCTATTCCAGGCAGGAGCACCTCTAATGCATGGCACTGACACAGTTGATTGAGCAGTTGCACATGACAAGGGTGAGCTGGTAGGTGTGCTTACCAAGGTGGGAAATTGGGAAAAGGCATTTCAAAAAACACGGGGGGATGGAATGTAAAGGAAAGATGTAAGCTCTGGGCCCCGGAGTTTACAATTGTGAGAGGAGTAGTCACTGCATAAGGGAATGGGGCTCCATGAGACAGCTGGTGGAGTATTGTTATGATTGATGTAGGTCATTCAGTGTCTACATTCACGCTGCATCCACCTCACTAGGTCAACCATGGCATTTTGAGAACCGATTTCACTGCATTACTGGCCCTTACATCATTCAGAGACAAATTTGCTGGTAGACACAAATAGGCTGACATGAGGCGACATAACATTGACTTGACTTTGCAGTGTAAACCAAGCTAAGAAACCAGGCTGCTTTTGTTTTTTGGATACTGCTCCATCAAATTTTCTAAGGGCTCTGCTTGTGCACAAAGACTGCAGCAATTTTCTTATCAGAGATGCTGCAGCTTGGTGTAATATGAAGCACCATATAAACTGTACTCTTTCACACAGGACTTTGTGCAGAAAGAAATATTTGAGCCCTTTTGGAAGGGCATATTCTGTGCTGATGCCACAGCCCAGCTTATGCAATAAATAAATGTGTTACAAACTGCATAGCTTTTCCACCCTTACGTGTGTGCCGCTGCTGCCTGGGCACTGCAGCCTTCAGAGATAGTGTCTGCTCACAAGGCATCCAACTCTGAGGGTAGTGCTGCTGCCAGCAACAGTGAAGACGTAAGCATGGAAATATCATACGCGCTGCAGGGCTCTACTGCCTACTGGATTTTGTCATTTTGGGCAGTTGCCCTGGTCACCCCATCCTGATTACAGCCCTGGAGTTGCACCAAATTGTCTGGTTATAAAAAATTAAAATTCACAGGAAAACATAACAGTTGATTTATATTGTTCCCGCAAATTTTTGTTAAACAAATAGGTCTACTGTGGCTTTTCCAAATTATCGCTATTGGTAAATTAGATCCATTACTACTTTTCCATGATTTTCCATGTCCTGTCCGCAACTCAGCTGCAATTAGCTAAGGATCAGCCTGTGATTCAGGATCTTATTCAAAGGTTAATTACTCTCATCACTGAAAAGTTACACATTATTTCCAGTCTGAATTTGTCTACCTTTAACTTCCAGCCATTGGACTGTGTTATATCTTTGTCGACTAATTTGAAGAGCCTGTTATTTAGTATTTGTTCCCCAAGTAGGTATTATAGACTGTAATCAAGTAACCCCTTATTCTTCTCTTTGCTATACTAAAGAAATTAAGCTCCTTAAATCCATCAGTAAGGCATGCTATTAAATCTTTTAATTATTCTCATAGCTCTTCAATGAACCATGGCCAATGAGTCAGTATCTTCTTGAACTGTGGGGACACTATTCCAGTAATGGTCATACCAGTGCCAAATACCCATAAGTAAAATAATCTCTCTATTCCTATTCAGGAGTCCCCTGTTTATCCCTCCCAAGCTCACAGTAGCTCTTTTAGCCACAACGTCCTACTGGGAACTTATGTTCAGCTGCGTATCCACCCCACCTCCAAATCTTTTTTGTTCAAAGTCACTGCTTCCAAGGCTAGAGTTCCCTATTCTGTAAGGATGGCTAATATGACTAGAAATATACATTTAAATGGGGCCATGTTAAAATGCATATCGTTTGCTTGAACCCAGTTTACCAAGCAATCTAGATCAATCTGTCCTCTTCATTATAAAACTAATCTGGACTGAAAATACATGCATTTTTCTTTGTAAATGGAAAACATAACTGTCTTTTTTTTTTTTTTTTTTTTAGTTCTATTTTGAAAGGATTTCATTAACAGTTAAATAAAAAGTTAAGAATTAGTGTGAAATATGGATACACTCTGCAGCCAACTTTTAGAAGTTATTAATCTATTTCAGCCTTTTGCTTTTCGTTTTTTACAATCCTCTTGATGGCTTCTTTACCTCATTAGGCTGCAGAATTCTGAAATAAAAACTTGGTGCCTGACTCCTCTGTTCTAGATGTGTTTTTAAAGGCCCTTTGGAGGATATTAAATCAAGATTAGATTCATTAATGTTCTGGTTTAGTAGCACAAAGTGACTATTTAAGGTGTTTGGAATCTCTGTTAAATGATTTGTCATATTATTATTCCATTTCAAGTGTATAATTATAGTATACTTTCAAACCTTTTCCCAGAACCTCTGTAAATACCTGGGTCATATCTGAAAATAGATGTTGCCAATATCTAAAACTGTCTTTTAACAGAGTTTGGCCTTTGATTCTCCTCCACAGGTTCTGCTTATGTCTCAGTGTTGTATGAAGTAACCAGACAAATATATGTTCTCCCTTTTCCTCAGTCTGTTTAGGCTGATTGCATAGATGCATAAATCTCACTTGGAAAACTAATTCTGATCCATGTAGAACACAAACTAACTCTCCAAGCACATGAAGAGACTTGTCCAGGGACTGAGGAGAACATTAAACTGATCTCAATTCCTATATGACAGTCCAATTCTGATCTCCTTGTGATGTTTCCCTCTGAAATCTGAGCTGGTATATTGCTGCGTCACTCCAGTCTCCCCACTCCTGGGTAAGCCCACGCACAGCCACCTGCAAGCAAGAGATCCTTGACCTAGTGAATGAGTGTCTTTGGCCGGTCATTCATGGGATTATGCAATGGGGGGATTTCCCTCCCTCCCCCAGCCTTATAGTCATAGATGATTCTCACTGCAGAATGGTTGGTAGTCCAATGACCAGAGGGCAGTCTTGATGTTGTCTCATAGACTTTAAGGTCAGAAGGGACCAGTACGATCATCTAGTCTGACCTCCTGCAAAATGCAGGCCTCAAGACCTCACCCACCCACTCCAGCAATAGGCCACCAACCTATGACTGAGTTATTTACCTCCTTAAATCATGATTTAAGGACTTTAAGATACAGAGAATTCACCATGAATTCTGGGTGAACCATGCCCTGTGCTACAGAGGAAGGTGAAAAACCCCAGAGCCCAGGCCAATCAGCCCTGGGGGAAAATTCCTTCCCGACCCCAAATATGGCGATCAGTTAAACCCTGAGCATGTGGGCAAGTCTCAACAGCCAGTTATCCAAGAAACAATTCTCTGTAATAAATCAGAACCCACCCCACGTACTCTCCCCTCTTAGGCCACTTGTAAATCCACCACACGTAGCCAAATATCAGTCAATTTCCAAAATAGGCTAATCATACCATCCCCTACATAAATTTATCAAGCTCAGTTTTGAAAGCAGTTATGGTTTTTGCCTCCACAACTCCCCTTGGAAGGTTATTCCAGAACTTTACACCTCTAATGGTTAGAAACCTGCGTCTAATTTCAAGCCTAAATTTCTTGATGGGCAGTTTATAACCATTTGTTCTGGTGTCCACATTGGTGCTATACTCAAATAATTCCTCTCCCTCCCTGATGTTAATCCCTCTGATGTATTTATAGAGAGCAATCATATCCCTCCTCAGCCTTCTTTTGGTTAAGCTAAACAAGCCAAGCTTCTTGAGTCTCCACTCATAGGGCAGGTTTTCCACTCCACAGACCATCCTTGTAGCCCTTCTCTGCACCTGTTCCAATTTGAATTAATCCTTTTTAAACATCGGGGACCAGAACTGCACACAATATTCCAGATGGGGTCTCACCAGTGCCTTGTACAGCGGCACTAACACCTCCCTGTCTCTACTTGAAATACCTCTCCTGATACATCCTAGAACCGCATTAGCTTTTTTCACGGCCACATCACATTGGCGGCTCATAGTCATTCTATGGTCAACCATTACTCCCAGATCCTTCTCCTCCTCAGTCAGTTCCAACTGATGCGTCCCCAACTTATAGGGAAAATGCTTGTTGTTTGTTCCTAAATGCATGACCTTGCACTTCCCATTATTAAATTTCATCCTGTTCCTGATACTCCAGTTTACAAGGTCATCCAGATCTTTCTGTATGGTATCCCGATCCTTCTCTGTATCGGCAATACCTCCCAACTTGGTGTCATCCGCAAACTTTATTAACACATTCCCGCTTTTTGTGCCAAGGTCATTAACAAAAAGGTTGAACAAGAATATGTTGTCATGTAGATATATTGCAAGAGAACATTCCAGAGACCAAAATGTCTCCCCTTTTAACATGTTCCCGTATCCATCTCTGGAGCCTCACCTCTACCCCCTTCAGGGTCAGGTAACAAAAATATCCATGCCTGGTTTTCTTCACCTCTTGAGTTGACGAGAATTCCCTTATGAGATACAGAGGCCAGTCCATTGTTCCTGTATGCAAGCTTCAGTGAGGCATGAACTCTCACTCTGTATTGTGTTTGCCTGGATTTATTCAATCCATGTGAGACACATTTGGGAACATTACATGGCAGTGCTGCATAACCACACACGTGACATTGCAAAAGCGTATTATCATAATGTTCAGTATGTAACGAGCATTCCAAAAACACCGTACACGACATACTTTGCAGTAAACAATACACAGTTGCACTATAAGGGTGAACATGAATGAGACACAATTGCACCATAAAGGTGTACCTGCGGTACAGTGTGTCACATTCCAGATTTACAATGGTAGGACTTCATTGTCTTCAAAGAAAATTCTGATTTGTAGTGACGTGAGATCTCTGAATGATATACGGAGAGGAAATCAGGCACTCCTACCTACTTTTTCTCATTACACAAGAATGAGAGAACAGTTGATGAAATTGAGGGGCAACAGACTTTAAGCTGATAAATGGAAATACTTTTCTATACAACACACAATTAGTCCAAAGAGGGATCACTAAAAGAGGTATTATTAAGACCAAGGTTCTGAAAAGGATCAGGCATTTATATCAATATAGAGACTGTCAGGGTTAGCTGGCAAAGACAGAGAAATACAGAGGCTCTAAACACTCATAATTCAGGGCATTGGTTAACCACTTAATGGAGCCTGAAGGAAGTTGTTCCTATGGGGATGTTATCCCGCTATTGTTCATTGCAGTGTTTTGGTTTGTTTTTTTAATTGTCCTGGAAGCAGCTGATATTGGCCACTGTGAGTAAGGCAGTAACAGAATAGTGGGCTAGAACTACTGGTCAGATTCAGTATGTCTATTCTTATTTTCCTATCAGAATCAGCCCACCACAGTTCAACACTGATTTCTTGAACACATTGTTCATATTTATCTGGAAATGTTTAGTGGGGGAGAGAAATTAATTTGACTGCATTTTTATTTTTGTCTGTAAATACCAAAACTACACTTACATAAACCCGTTGAATGGGGCTTTCTTCCTTCCACACTCCCTGCAGTGACTCAAAAATAAGTGCTTAACACATGGAGGTGTGGTCAGTTTGGAATTAGCATCAAACTGGTACTTCCATATGCTCTGTAGCGTGTACTATTCATTTAAAAAGCAGAAGTTCCCCCTTCAATTGTATACCCATTTTAACTGCAAATCTTTGGTCCTCTATCTCTTGCACATTTCAATTTGACACAGCACCACAAATATGAAAATTAGCATTAACTTGCAAATGGCTTATTTTTTCCATATAGAATGAGTACAGCACCTGTTCCCCCAAACTGTACCCCAAGGGGTAGGTTCATGTGGATTCACCAGACGCAGTCAAAGACCATTGAAAAGATGGATGATTTTTATTGAGTGCCAGAGTGAATAACCCCAGGCAAGAAAAGCAAAGTAATAAGTGGCGAGAGCTTACGTCCCTTCAGCAGCTGGGGACCCCTGACGTCTGTGGACGACCCCGAGGAGGTTCCTGAGGCATCTTGGTCCTAGGTTACTGAGGCATCCTGGTCCGTGATCCTACAGCAAAGTCTGCTGGTTCTCAGAGGCTATGCTAACATATAGCATTTCAGGAGAAGACGGGATGATCAAGCCCGCTTTCCCTTCACACGCTTAGGCCCCAGGCCGAAATGGCTTGAAAAAAACAGATGAGGAGTACATCACAGCTAAGCCTTGCAAAACAAAGAAAAAGCAAAACACCTTATATCAGGCCTCAGCCAGTTCCCACAGGAGACTGGCTCCAGCTGGTGCTTTGGGCATGAAGCCCAGCATCAGTTCACGATCAGGTTACTCATGGAGGGGGGAGAAGGTTGTGAATGCCACTGCACTACCTGTCCATCACAATATCTTCCACTTTAGCCCTACAGCCCTTAAATCACCTGCCCCCAGTGATGATATGTACTAAAATTATCCATATATATAATCCTCAGTTCAGAAGTCCTTAACACACAACTGATGTGTAATCCATACAATCCACAATGCACAATCAATAATCAACATTTCTATAAGCAAGGACCTGCTTGTACTTCTTAAATAAAATGTAGGCTGATTTCTGTATATCAGAAATTATCTCAGTGCTAACATGGCAAAAGGTCAGAATCAACCTATTTGCATTGGTTTCATTGCTTACCAAACTTGTAATCCATGGAATCATAAAAATGTAGGGCTGGACGGGATTTGAATAGGCCATCTAATCCAATCCCCTGCACTGAGGAAGACTAAGTATTATCTAGAAGACCATCCCTGACTGATGTTTTTCTAATCTGTTCTTAGAACCTCCAGTGATGGAGATTCCACAACTTCCCTAGGTAATTTGGTCTAGTGCTTAACTGTCCTCATAGTTAGAAAACTTTTCCTAATATCTAACCTAAATTATCCTTGTTGCAATTTAAACCCAATGCTACTTGTCCTGTCCTCAATGGTTATGGAGAACAATTTCTCCTCTTTATAACAACCTTTTATATACTTGAAGATTGTTACTATGCCCACCCTCCACCCCATTCCCAATCTTCTTTTCTCCAGACTAAAACAATAGTCCCAGTTTTTAAAATTTTCCTTATAGGACATGTTTTTTTAGACATTTAATCATTTTGGCTACGTCTACACTGGCAAGTTAGTTCGAATTAAGGAAGCTTAATTCAAACTAACTAAAGCCATGGCTACACTAGGCTTTAATTAGTTCGAATTAAGGGCTTCCTTAATTCGAACTAATAACTTCGAATATGGTATTAGACGTAAGGGTTAATTCGAACTAACTAGTTCAAATTAACCAATGTGGCCATGTTAGTTCGAACTAATTTCTTAGTTCGAACTAACCGGCCCATTGAAATCAATGGAGATCGCTAATTCGAGCTAATTTTTTCTAGTTCGAATTAAGCTAATTAAAACTAACTAAAATTAGTTCGAATTAGTTAGTTCGAGCTAACTTATTCAAACTAATTTTAGTAAGAGTAGACATAGCCTTTTATTGCTCTCCTCTTGGCTTTCTCCAGTTTTATCCACATCTTTCCTGAAGTGTGGTGCCCAGAACTAGAAACAATACTCCAGTTAAGGCCTTATCTGTGCTGAGTAGTGTGAAAGAATGACTTCTTGTGCCTTGCTTATATCATTCCTAATATATGTTTGCTGCTATGTTTGCTTTTTTCCCCCCAATGATAATGTTTACTCATATTTAATTTGTGATCCACTATAATTCCCAGATCCCTTTCTTCAGTACTCTTTCCAAGGCAGTCATTTACAATCTTGTATTTACGCAATTGACTTTTCCTTCCTAAGTGTAGTGCTTTGCAGTTGTCCTTATTGAATTTCATCCTATTTAATTCAGATTCTTTTTGTTTAAGATTATTTTTAATTTTACTCCAGTCCTCCAAAGTGCTTGTAACCCCTCCCAACTTGGTTTCAGCCACAAACTTTGTACATGTACTCTCTATGCCATTACCCAAATCATTTATGAAAATACTGACTAGAACTAAACTAAGGACCTGTGGGACCCCCTCAACATGCTCTTCCAGCTCAATTGTGAGCCATTGAAAAATACTTTTAAGTAGCCAGTTGTCACCTACTAGATAGTAGGTTTGTCTAGGCTATATTTCCCTTGTGTTTATGAGAAAGTCAGGTGATACAGCATATAAAAGCCTTACTAAAGTTGAAATATATGATGAATCCTGCTTCTCCATTTACCACAAGGCTGTTATCCTTTCAAAGATGGGCATTAGACTGGTCAGACATGATTTGTTCTTAACAATTCCATGTGAACTGTTGCTTATCACCTTATTTTCTTCTAGATGTTTACAAATTGATTATTTGCTCCATTATCTCTCTGAGTGCTGAAGTTAAGCTAATTGGTGTATAATTCCCTGGGTTGTCCTTATTCCTCTTTTTATGGATAGGCACTATATTTGCCCTTTTCTGGTCCTGTGGTATGTCTCCCATTCTCGATGAATTCTCAAAGATAATTGTTAATGGTTCAGAGATCTCTTCAGCCAGTTCCTTAAGTATTCTAGGATTTATTTAATCAGGCCCTGCCAATCTCAGGACATCTAAGTAATTTTTAACTTGTTCTTTTCCTATTTTAGCCTCAGATCCTACTCCATTTACATAATATTCTCCTTGTTGGTCATCCGATCACTGCTAACTTTTTAGTGAACACTGGAACAAGAAAGGCATTTAACACTATAGACACTGCTGCATTTTCTGTTGTCTTTTCTTTCCTTCCTCATTTAGGAATGGTGGGCCTACTGTGTCCCTGGTCTTCCTCTTGCTTCCCATGCATTTGTAAAATGTTTTCTTGTTATCTTTTACTACTTACCTAGTTTAATCTTGCTTGTGCCTTGACCTTTCTAGGTTTGTTCCTACACTCCTGTGTTGTTGTTTTTATATTCATCCTTTTATTTTGTTTCCTCTTCTTGTATTATTCTTTTTCTAATTTCAGGTAAAATAAGATCTCTTAGTTAAGTCTTTTACCCTACTTACTATCTTTCCTATGCATTGGTATAGGTTGCTCTTGTTCCTTTAATAATTTCTCTTTAAAAAACTGCCAGCTCTTCTGAACTATTTTTTCCTTACATTTGCTTCCCATGGGATCTTACCTACCAATTCTCTGAGTTTATTAAAGTCTGCTTTCTTAAAGTCTATTGTCTTTATTCAGCTGTTTTCCTTCCTATTATTACTTAAAATCATGAACCCTTGTTATTTCATGATTGCTTTCTCCCAAGCTGCCTTCCACCTTCAGATTCTCAACTAGTTCCTCCCTGCTTGTCAGAATCAAATCCAGAATAGCCTCTTCTTTCATTTCTTTCTCCACCTTCTATCATAAAAAGTTGTCTTCAATTCCAAGAACTAGCTGAATAATCTGTGCCCTGTCATATTATTTTCCCAGCAGATGTATGTAAAAAAGGTCTCATCTACCTCTTCTTCCTAGTTAGGTGGTCTATAATAGACCTCTAGATATCACCCTTGCTTTTTACCCCTTTTATCTTTCCTCAGAAACTTTCAATAGGTCTGCCACCCACTTTTATCTTAATATCAGGGCCAGAGTATACATCTTAGATACACAACGCAACACCTCCTTCCTTTTTCTCCTGCCAGTCCTTGCTGAACAAGCTGTCCACTTCTATGCTAATAGTCCAGATATGTGAATTATCCCACCAACTTTCTATGATTCCAATTATGTTGTATTTGTGATTATTCACTAGTATTTCTAATTCTTCCTGCTTACTCTCCATACTACTTTATGGACTCAATACAATTTCCAGTCTTTGGAGACTTCCAGTGGGAACAGGACTCTATTCCATGAAGGGCACAGACAAATAAGATCTGCCAGGACTCATGGTCTATATACAATGTCCAGAATCTTTAAAGTCAGGGAGATATACCTAGAACTCCATGATTTGGGACAAGACTTACAGTGCCAATGCAATGATGTGAACCACAACATTGTACAACTGAAGTGGAAACAGATTTTGAGAATGAGCAAAAAGTTCTGTGAAATCAATACGTTTTAAGTGCAGTTAGCAAGGTGATATTTTAAACAAATATTCCAACATTTGAAGGGTTTCCAGGGCACCCTGTTGTGAGACCCACATAGTTTGTGATTGCAAATGCAAAGATCCATGCATACGAATACCTACTACCCTCTTGGAAAGCAACGGGGCTGTTAACAAGGTTAACATGTGTAAATATTACCAGGATTGGAGCTTGTTTTTGTTCTTATGAGCATCAATTAAAGTTTGGTAGGGAAGAAGAGGAAAGAATGAAGTAACAGCATAGTAGTTGGTCGTAGGCATGGGAGCTAAAATTTCTCTCACTGAAGAGTGCCAAAATGGGCTAATGCCAGCCAGTGTGGACACAAGGTAAGCAGACAAGATGCTTGTTTGCAATTGAAAAAATTATTTCTTTTTATATATTGAAAAACAAGTTGAACCTATTTTATTTTGTAATTACTGAGTTCTCAATGTATATTG
Organism: Pelusios castaneus; assembly: GCA_007922175.1. Lineage (NCBI taxonomy): Eukaryota > Metazoa > Chordata > Testudines > Pelomedusidae > Pelusios > Pelusios castaneus. The sequence goes on along the minus strand of ML685813.1, from coordinate 2,861,259 downwards.
GTATGCATGCTCAAAAATGAACATTCCTCATGATTGTTATGTTTTCCTCCCTGGCATTTCCTAGAGACTACTCTTGATCTTAATCTCTTACTAATTTGATGGGGCTCTTCTGTCCTTTTAGTTACACCATGTGCAACTGTTGGGCACAGAATCCGGAAAGTAGAGGACATTTTCGCTGACCTAAAGAGTAAAGGAATAAACTGCCTACAAATCAAAAATACATATTTGTTGAAACTGGGGATTATAAACTTTTTCTAATCTTATGCTAAAGGGCCCTTGTCCGAGACTACCCATTTTCAGTTCGAGGGACACGAATCAGTTCCAGGACCACCGTTGCCAAGACCACACTAAATTACCCCCAAACTTTTGCCACTTTTGGTTCTGCCCACCTCTGTCTGACACATGAATTCAAAATTAACAGCTATAACTGAGTATGTAACCATACCAGTAACTATGTTACATGCATTCCCTAGCAGCAACGTACTAGTCAGCAACCATCTTTGATGGTACATGTCAGTGTTTAAATGAGTCCCTAAATTCAGATTATTATATGATAAAGAAATAATTTCAGGAATGCTCCCAGTTCATCTCTTCACTACAATAGTATTCTCTATGGGTGTACTTTCAGCAAACAATGTCATAGCAAGGCATATGAATCAGTATTACCTCTATATGCAATATTGACCCTGTCACAGGTGGGCAATTCCTACACCCTTCCCCTTTACCTGTAGTTAGCACATACCACTAAAACTGAATGTGCTAAAGTCTTTGGCTGAAACTCTGGCCTCAGTTATGTCAATAGCAAAACTCCTACTGAGGTCAGGTTTATAGCTTCTGTATGATACTTCTAGCTCATCTCTCTTTCTCTCTCTCTCGCTCCATCACTATTGTATGTAAGTGCTTAGCATGCTATGGTTACATGGGGTAGTTACAGTAATTCATCTTGATTCCTATTAAAGACTCATTTAATTGGGGTTAAAGTGATAACAAAAGCTAATAAGTAAAATTGAATGTATAGATGTAAAGCAAAAAGTATTTCTAAAACTTAATTTTAAAAGTAAATCTATAATTAACACTACAGTTTGGTGTAATTTTATCACAATATTTGCTCCTAAGATTCTTTATTAACTAGGGCTAGATTTCCAGCTTTTATAGAGCAAGGTAAGTATATGAGTAGATGTGCAAAATTAAGGTACCAAATCCTATACAAAGTTACACATGTACATAACTGTAGTTCATTAACTTAAAGTTATGCATATATACACATCTTTGAAGCAGCATGGCCTTTATGTACAAGCATGCAAGTATGGAAAAAAGCAGCAACTACTCAAAATCCTGCCTAGAAATTCCATTTCTTTTTGCTGTGTTATTTGAATGTAGTTCTGTATTCAGTGCACATATACATTTCTTTGTAGGAAGCAGACTTCTTCAGGCTGCTGACTGAAGTGGGGATTTCTCATCAGCATTTATTCTGTTGGCTATTTATTGAAGGCTTTGGATTGTGGACAGAAAAGTTCAGGATAAAGGTTACTTAGAGCGTCACTAAAAAAAATGAAGAATTTCCCTTTGAATATTATTCAGTAAAGGAAGGCTTATGCAACTTCAGCATAGTGGTTTTGTAGAGATCTTTCCCTGTATGTCTAACAGCTCAATTCTTTTACCTTCACTCTTCTTATTAGTGAAAATACTAACAAAGCCTAGACAATGTTTGGTTAAAACCTGATGTCTCTGCCTGTTACATCAAATAAAAAGTACTGGATATTTAATTGAGAAAATCTGATTCTGTCTCTTTTAATCAGTCATATGTACTGACTACAGCTGTATTGTGTCTTTACTCTCTGTGAAATATTAAAAACAGGTGGAAATCACAAAGACATCTTTGGGTTCCAAATAACTGAGTTTGCTAACTATATGCAAGGCCTACCTACATATATATGACTGGTAGGACTCAGTGGAGGTGAAAGCAGCAGCTAACTTCCTCTCTCTTCCCTCCTGTAGCTCTAATGTAGCCAATCCTGATGCAGCTTCTTATCCCTGTCCTTCTCCTCGCCATATCCCACAGTGCTAAACTCTGAGGGAAGAGGAATAGTACTTCCTGAAATTGGAATTGGCACTATCCCAATTTGAACTCTATAGCTAAAGGAGGAGGGAGAAGTTCCTGTCGCATCCCCACCCACTCCAACACCAGTCTTTTAGCCAGCAGCTACTTCATCTCAGCAACAACCTACCCTACTGCAGCAGCCCGTGAGCAGACACCAACTTCCCACAAGCTCCCCATCAGCTAAGACTGTGGACACTGCCTGATTATTGATTTTTAAGAAAGGCGGCCATAGCAGAAATGTTATACACTGATCACATTACACCAGAATAAAGGATGTTTTACTGTCTCAAATGGGGGGCCCGATCTCATGAGGTTCTAATGACTTCAATGGCAGTTGAGAAGGCATAGCATCTTTTGAAACAAGACCTATGATTTGCTAACTGCTGGGTTTGGTGAAGGAGGAGCTTTTCTTTTGACAGCATGTAACTTTCAGAATGTGCTTGTTCACAAAGTTCCCTGAGAAACAATACTGTAATCTTTTCCCCTCCACTTCTACACAGCCCTTGTTATCTGAACTTAAGAATGTTTTCAGCAGCACAAAATAGCCACATCCTAGCTTATTTCCAGTGCTGTTTTTGCTAAGTAGGGCTGCTCCTACACTTGTAAATTAAGTCGACTTAAGCTTGCTTAAGTCGACTTAATTTACCCTGCGTCTACACTGCAGTTTTCTTAAGTCGACTTAAGCAGCTTGCTTAAGTCGACTTAAGGAAAATAAACTTGACTTAATTAAAATTAATTTGACTTTATTAAACCTACTTTAAATTCGACTTAGTGCTTAAGTCGACTTCCTAGAGTCGACTTAACCAGTGTAGACGTGGGGTAGCCCTAAGTCAA
>ML685813.1:2840911-2857924 GCA_007922175.1 Pelusios castaneus | reverse complement strand
AGACGTGGGGTAGCCCTAAGTCAACTTAGGGCTACCCCAAGACTACACCAATGCCCTCCCTGCCGGGGGGGCACAGAGGGAGCCTTGCATGCCGCCCCACAGGGCAGGGCAGAGCCCTGCCCACCCTGCCCCTATGCCCTTCCAGGGTCCCTGACCCCCTTTGCCCCATTGTACCTATGTACAATGGGGCAAAGGCTGAGCCCACTAGCATTGGGCAAGGGGTGTCCCCCCCTGCCCCCGTGGACCTGCCCTAGGTCCCCCTAAGCCCCTTGAAGTCGACCTAGGCGTCCAGTGTGGATGCTCTAGGTCGACTTTGTAAGTTCTCCTTTAAGTCGACTTTAATTTTAAGTGTAGATGCACTAAATCGACTTAACTAAGTTGACTTTAAGTCGACTTAGTTAAGCCGATTTAGTTAAAGTCGACTTAAAATTACAAGTGTAGACATAGCCTAGCAGAGGCCTATTGACATGAGGGCGCAGGAGAGGGGTTTCTCCTCCACCACCACCATCAGAACCACCCTCTTCAAGAAAAAGCTGTGCCTGAGAACAGCTGCTTTCTCTTTGAACTGTTATGAATGGATTTTTATGTAACACTTTAACCAAAGCAGATCAGTTTCTTGCTGAGGTCCCTGCAGGTGGACAGAAATGGACACAGAAAAGGAATTTTCTGTCTTTGAGAGAGAGCCCAAGACGCAAAGTAATGTCAATATTAGCTTTACAGTCATTTTGTGATCTGAAATTTGTTTTAAATTAAAATATTTAATGGTTCATGAGCCAGGTTTTGGAAAGAAATTATTTACCCTTCCATGGAATTCCACCAGGCAAGGATTTTTTATTGCAGTTTTAAACTTAGTTAGTTTATAGCCAGAGTGAAAGAACAATATAGATTTTGAGAAAATATAAACAGGTTCTACTCATAATCCTGAGCTAGGGAAATCAATGAAAATGCAAAAACATTTTTCCTCTCTGAATTTCCCAACTAAGGCATAAAACTGGTCAGAACTCACCATTAGGGGCAGGCTGCCTGTTTTCAATTAGATAAAAATGAAAACCTGCTTCTTTTCCAAATTAACTGAAGACTAAGTTTGAAAATAATGGGTCTCATTCTGCTCTCATGGAATAACTCCAGGGGAGTCAATGGAATTGTGCCAGAGAGAGCAGAATCAAGTCTATAATATTTCACTGTCACTGACTAGATGACAGGCTGAGTAAAAAGGAAGTGAATGGCTGAGGTACTCAACCAATACTTGGAAGTATGTTATATATTTTATTTGTGCAAATGCTGTCCACTTTATTTTAATAACTCTTTTTGTTTAGAATCACTAGAACATCTGTAATTTATTTATGAAAAGGAGGACTCCACGTATGTTTTGTTGGTAGAATTTCAACAAACTAATGTTATTCCTCATTATAATTTATTTTCTTTGGAATGTTAAATACTTCTGGGGACTGTTTCCCTTTTCTATACATTACTTATGCTTAAAGTGATACCTATATAGATAACATCACTTTGAAATATTGATTGCTTTGCTTCAAAAAATATAAAGGAAGTGAACTGAAACTAGATAAAATATAAGAACGGAATTCCATAGGCCCACGTTACAGCAATCCCCGTGAAAAAGGCAGTACTTGCGAACAGTCACCACAAAGTAGTATCTTGAGAATACCACTGTTTCTCTAACATTTAAAACAGGAGATAGCTGTATTAAATGTGGATTCACTGTGGGTGGTATCTGTTGGCAAATGTTGACTTTTTCATAGCAATCACTATATGTACTAGCTGTCCTTTTCACAACCACAAGCCCTAAACTCTAGCTTAAAAAAAGAATATGCTTTTCATGAGCAATTTTTAATGGGAGGAGGGAAAAAAAACAAAAGTACAGTACTAGACATTTATATGGATAATGAGAATTTTCAGTTATACGTGGTAAGATTTTAAAATGTTTTTAGAACAGATATAAATCTTCGTGTTTCAGCTCCTCAGCCAACTTCCAGCTAAAGCTTCTCGCTGACATTGGGAAACAGCTTTTCTTATGAATGGAATATTCCAAAATTAACCATTATTTTGTGCACTTTCTTCTGAAGCATCTGACGCTGGACACAGTCAGAAACAGCATACTGGACTACTGATGTGATCTGTTACGGGAATTCCTATATTCCAGCTAGAAAAAGTAAAGGGCACTAAAGTATCTGCATATAAAGTAATGGAGAGAAAAATCTGTTCACACATTGGTTTTCAAACTCTTTTTCTTGGGACCCAGTTGAAGAAACTCGTTTATGCCCGAAACCCAACAATTGCATCTTGCAGCGTTGTATTCCAGTCTTTCGGCAGGGGGTGTCATGACCCAGTACCTGCGGGTCTGCGACCCACTACTGGGTCCCGACCCGTAGTTTGAAAACCACTGCCTTAACATACAGAAACTATGTTAATAAATCTCCAAGAACCATTCCTTTTAGTACAGTAAATGTTTTAATCCAATTACTTTTAGGTGATATGTGTAAATTACACATGGGAGTATACAGTGATTGAGGTTTGAATCATTTGTACACACAATAGCTAACTCATCTGAAGTATGCAAATAAACATGGTTATGTTTGCTTCTAATAAACGTACTCTGGAAGACTTTAAAATATGATAAAAGTTACTGCATATAACTTATATCACATTTTAAAGTCTTATAGGTACTGGGTCATGACACCCCCTGCCGAAAGACCGGAATGCAATGCTGCAAAACGTAATTGTTGGGCCACAGGCATAAACTGGGTGCCAAGAAAAAGGGATGAATTAGCCCTGTGATTGTGGTGGAAGATGGTACTGTGAAAATAACCATTTTGGCATGATGCCATGGTGGAGAATTGAGGGACAGGCCAAATCAGGGCTATTTTAACATCATGTAACATGTTGATTTGACTAAATTCATCCCTGGGGTAAATCCAATGGACATGGTACATTGACACCAGAGACAAATTGGGTCCATTAACCAAAGGTATGCAGCAATATGAAAAAGTGTTTATCATGGAACATAAAGCAATGTATCTTAATGTAAATATAAAATGTCTTTATTATAGCACTCTATGGTTGGACTGTTAAGCACTCAAAACTCAGGCAACAACCAATGTGTATGCTTTATGATGATACAGATAAAATCCTGGCCCCACTAAAATCAACAGCAAAACTTCATTTACTGAAGTCCGAGGGACCAAGCACTCACCCAGGGACTTCAGTGATCTGGTCAGACACAGTCCTATTTTCAGACATCACACTGTAATGTAATACAGCTATTTTCCAACCTTAGAGAAAGCCTGTGTAACAATACATGGGTCCACATAAGACCTATCATCACTTGAACACTCTATTTTGGTGGCTGATGTGGTGCATAAGATGGGGCTCAACAAACCCTGGGCACCAGATCACCTTAGTGACCAGGAATTGTATCATGGAGTCTAGCTGTGTTGCGCTGCGTTTCTTCAGAGGCAGAATGCCCCCTGGCATCAACATTTTCAGCAGTGCAGCTTCCGCCACCAAAAGCATCCTGGGTGGCAGGGTTTTTTGGCGGCAGGGGTGCATTCATTTTTGAGCTGGCGCTTAGCGCACCGATACATTTGTCGAACCCTGGCATAAGACTCATGTTAGTTTTTTACTGGGGTGGATTTCAAGTTTTCTGATTTCTCTTATCAAAATTAGTTACTAGAGGGATGGATCAAAACAGGGTTGCAATTTTTTTTTTAATAATGTAGTATCATGGACTATATCTGAAGAATACTGGTTTTGAGTGCTTCACCTTAATGTTGACTCAAAATAGGTTTTTTATATATTAATTTTCAAAGTACTTGCTATCGAGGAGAAAATCCCACATAGCTTTCTAGCTAGTTGGGTATAGGGTTATTTGCAGTGCAGTTGCAGTTCTTTGGGTCCCAGGATATTAGAGAGACAACGTGGGTGAGGAAATATCTTCTATTTCAAGCTCCACAGAACAACTCTATAGAGCACAAAAGCTTGTCTCTTTCACCAACAGAAGTTAGTTCAATAAAGGATAGAGTGTTACTTGTAAGACCTGATTCCCAAAGCTCAGTGAAGTCAATGGAAAGACTTCTAATGACTGCAGTAGGCTTTCGGTTGGGTCCATAGTGCAGCCTTGACTATAGCATGTATAGTTATGGTTCTATAGCTGTATTCTATTACTGTATCAAATTTTTTTACAAGGGAAGTCATAATCTATAGAAAAGAGTATGGTTTTAGTATTCTCTTTAAAACAGTAGGGAGCTCAGTGACTTGACAGCAAAAAATAAACCCCAGTTGTGGAGAGCTGCGATTAAAACTGAAGAAGCAAAATAAGATGGTAATTTATACAAAGTCTCAAGTCTTGAAAGAGTTTTGAAAATCAAGCAGATGGTTCTGACTGAGATACAGAGATGGGGAGGAAGTGAATAAAAGTAACAGGAAATGAGGGTGAAGTTTTCCCGCTTTCTTGCAAGCAAGAGTAGATTGGCCACAATATTTTTGTAATTGTGAATTTTTAAACATGGCAAAAATCCCACTGACTTCAGCATGGCGAATATTTCATCCAATAACTTTCAGAAAGTATCCAAGAGGGAATTACAATAACTGGGGGGGGGAGGAAGGCATGAATTAAAAAATTAAATAAAGACAAGGTTAAGGTAATTCTGTCACCATCCTGTGTATGGGCATATTTACCCATGGAGGAGATATGGGAGAAGAATAACGTGTTAGGTTAAAAACTCACTGCCACCTTTGTGGCAGAGGACTTTTAAGTCTGAGAAAGAGAGAAAGTCAGAGACATGGACAAATGAATTTTTACACAGAAGAAGGACTTTAGGTCTTGGATAGTAGAAAGTTACAGGGTAGCTAGTACCTGATAGAGGGTCAGATTATTCCAAATTTACTCACACTAAGTAGTATCTTTTCTTGTAAGAAGTCCCATTTTTTCAGTGAGGACTTGTGGACTAAGATACTGCTGTGAATGACATTAGCAGAATATGTCCAGAGTCATAACACGGAGACACATGGAAGAAGAACACCAGAGAGTGAACTAACAAAGATGTCGCTTTGGGCATTATCTCCCTAGAAGTGATGGTCACTTTCTGGAAGAAAATAAAATTGAGTATCTTGATCAAGACCACCAATCAATATGAGCTGATTTCACAGAGGTAGTTTTAGTGATTTCTCATGACTCTCCCAGGTATATGGCCAAACTGCGGTTCTTGAGCCATGTGCAGCTCTTTTATAGGTACAGTGTGGCTCTCAGTCTTCTATGCCCTGCCCCCCCCTTACATTCTCCACCCACCATACTGGAGTGGGGTGCTCAGGGCTTCTGCTCTGTAATGGGGTGGTGGGGCTAGAGGCTTCTGACTAGCAGGGGGAAGGTCTTGGGCAGGGGTTAAAATAAGGGGGAACACCCCGGAATGCAATTCCGGGGCCCACAAATTTGAGGGACCAGAGTTCCGGGGCCCCTAAAAATAGAAAAATCCGGTGGAACGCATGTTCCGCCCTGCCCTGACTGCTGGCAGGTCCTATGCCCCACCATTGTTAATCACAAAACTTATTGTGTTATGCAGTGTTTGCTAGTTTGTGACAATAATTGCTACAGACATAATCACCATATAAAATATAAATGTTTTTATGGAGTGATAATCAATGCATGTGATACTGAGAAGTGGTTGCAAATGCCTACTTGGGCTCGGGCCCGCACATGCATGAAGGGGGCCCAGACAATATGGGAAGGGGGCCCGGAGATTAGGAGGGTTCCAGGGCCCATCAAATTATATTTTAACCACTGATCTTGGGGCTTTAGCCCTGTCAAGCATACCTGCTGGGTCTCTGGGCTTCAGCCCTCCAGGGTGGGGGTTCAGGACTTCTGCCCCATGGGCGGTGCCTTCCAGGGCTTGGAGCTTCAGCAGGACTGGGGCTGAAGCCCTGGCAGGAAAATCCTGTGGTGCTGAAGCCCTGTGCTCCATCACTCTGCCATAGGGTTGAAGCCCTGTGGCTCAGCAGATGCATCCTGACTCTCAAACTTTTGAAGATTGTTATATGTGTCTCAGATGGTTAGTAAGTTTGGCCACCCCAGAAAGACATTCCTGTGAACAATTATCTGGTCCCCATTATTAGATATATTATGACTTGTACATCAAGGGTCCAATACTAATCTGAGGTCTTGATCCTTAAGGTGCTCAACACCCTCAACTCCCATGGAGCCATCTCTTATTAACATACGTGCTAGAGAATAACCAATGTGGTTATCTGTCTGTTTTTTAAAAAGGAGTTAGATCTAATCATGGCTATTACAAGCTAGTGAGCCTTCCCTAGTACCAAGCAAACTGTTTTAAATTACCATTAAAAACAAAAATATAAAACACATAGATAAATATGGCATGATAGGGACAAACCAGCATGGTTTGTGTGAGGGAAAATCATCCCTCTAATTAAGAAAATTCTTTGTGTCAGCAAAAGTGTCTAAAGGGGAACAGTTGATATAATTTATTTGGATGGCAAAAAACTTTTGGCAAAATCCCTCACAAAGAAGCTATTAAGAAAGGATTAGAGACTGGCTAGATAACATAAATGAAAGAGTAGGAATGAATGTTCAGTTTTCATCAGGAAAACCCAAAGGTCCTGAGGTAGGAATGGTGTGATTTAATATATTCATTAAAGTTCTGGAAAAAGATGCAAGTAGTGAAGTAATACGGCAACATTTGCAGATGACGCAATATGGTTTAGTGTTAATCAAGATCATAACTGACTGTTGAGATTAGAGGACTGTGAAGAAGTTCAGAGGACCTAACAAAGCTAGGTGAACAGGTAGATGAATTGGCAAATCTGATATAGACAAATGCAAAGTTATATATGCTTGTGTGAAAAGCATGGTGAACTTTCTTCAGGTTGAAAAATAAAACTACTTAATTAGAGCTGAGTTAATAATGTATTTTCAGGCCACTGGCAATTCTGAAAAATTGAAAAATAAATTAGTTTCAGATCAAACTGAAAACAATTTTAAAGGTTTTTGGGGAATTGACAAGTCAAAAAGTATTGCATTTTAGGTTGGACTAAGCAGTTAATTTCTACTTTGAGCATTTTCCTTTTAAATGTTTTTTAAAAATAAAATTCAAGATATTTTCAAACAAAAAAGTCAAAATGTTTGTTTTTAAAATGTGAAAACAAAATATTTTTATTTTTTGGATGGGGGGTGGGGTGGGTAGAAGGTTAACCAAAACAGTTCTCCAAAATCTATATAAGTTTGTGAAATATTTCAGTCAATGAATATCTGCACTTCTCACTGAGAAGATTTGGCCTGAAAAATTTCTCCTAGCTGTTTACTCAAATTAAAAGTCAGAAGTCAGAGTTGATGACAGACATTATCATTTAACAGTGCTTTCAGACTTCTTTGCTGACAGAGCAACTTTTTTTTTTTGGTGGTGGGGGGGGGGGGGGGCTTGGACATTAAATGGGATGACTCTTTTTTTAAAACACCAAAACTGAGCAACAAGAATAAATGTTCTGGGCATTTACTCAGCCATTGCAAATGGAAAAGCAATTACCCCACAAAACTTCTCCTGTCCATAAACACATACATGCACTAGATTAAGGAATTACAATGACTCCTTTTGCAAGTCTTCTAACCCATAGCACTGAGATATTTTAAAACTCATCATCAGAATGCTATGTTTTACATTGTTTAGCAACTCTAGCCTAAGTTACAAGCTGCAAAATGGGAAAAATAGAAAAGATGTGGGTTTCAGAGAAAATGGCAGAAAGTTTCTAGCATCCCAAAGCAAAAATCATTTAAAAGTCAACCATTATAGATTAAAATTGCTGTTTGTTTCTAGGCTGCTCAAATTACTTTAAGCCCAAGACAACCACATATTAGCATCAACAGACACAGGACTGAGCCCTATGAAAGAAATCTGACCTTGTTTTTCTTACATGAAAACCCTCCATTGTCATACTATATGTACTAATAGAAATACCTTGTACATTACCTTTCACTCACTCAAAGATCTCAAGCTGCTTTCTCTCATTTTTGGGTTCTGGATATTCCTCCCAAGAAATGAGGCAGCCCAGTCACTCTGGCTGATGCACGGTCAAAGGAAATAAGAAGCTTGTCTTTACCATACACTCCTGAACTTCCTCTGTTTCCCTGCCTCTTCCTAGTAGCACCCTGCGGTGGGCCTGGATCCCAAAAATCCAAACATCTTGTCTGAATCTGCCCCTGAATATATTTAAATTTCATCTCCCAGTGTCCTTTAAACTTGATAGCACCATGCCATCGCCTTGCTTTTTCACTGACATCGTTGTGTCACAATGATGACGTGTGTATATCATCTTCATAGGCTTGTCATGACTGGCTTTCATGTAGTCTTGACGTGAAAATTTGCTCTCCACTAAGTTGCATGTGCAGCTGTATGGCTGCATGCATGTCTAACACCGGAGGTGTGGAAACAGCTGTTACAAACTTAAATCATTTCAAGTAGCAAGGGGTCCTTGCCTGCTGGAAGAATTAACTCCCCACTAAGTTATTCTTCAGCTACAGTTTTGAAAAACAACAGCTTTGAAGCTAGGTGGAGATGACGGAGGCCATGGCCCGCACTAAAAAGACAGCTTAATGCTTTGCAAATGTTTGGGGTTTGGCCTCACACCGTTATTTGTTAAATTTCAGCCTGATGCAATTGGAAGCAGCTGGAACATTTAAACCCTGTGATGAGATTGGTCATGCTCTAATGATAGCTTTCAGTACCATGCTTTTTCTGGGCACTGCAGAACTTCCTTCTCCCTTCATTTGGCAGAAAGGACACTGAAGCCATTGCCAGAGGCCACAACCCCTCTGCATTATTGCCGTTGTCATGTTCCTCTACACTAGGGTGAAGCAGGTCTTCCATTTCCTACCCTCCCCTTTCCCTCGGGACCTTCAATTTTAAGTGATGCTGTTTATTGCAAGCGACTGGTGGTGAAATCACTTGAATTGCCCCTTTTCAGTGATCAGGGTGATGGCAAGGCAAGGAACTTTCCTTGTTGTTTGAGTACTGAGGCTCCTCACTATCATCCTGTTTGTGCTTTGGCTGTAGTTTATATTTGATTTTCTGGCATGCTTTGTATCCCGTGTGGGTGAGTAACACCAGTTCCCTTAAGGATGTCAGCATTCTTGCATGCCACAGTTAATAACCTACAGTGTATACTGCTTTCTAGTACTGCATCCATAATGATTCTGTAACATAGCAGGATGTTTCCCATTTAAGAGGCCAAGGAAGCTGAAACTCTACCTCTCTCCCTGATGGTGGGTAGTCAAACTGTCTTCCCTCCAGCGGGAAAGAGAGTATGAGAGAGAACGAGCAAGTGACCCATCCTGGATGAGTGGGTATTCCACATTTAAAGTCTGCGTATTGAAGTGTGACAAAAGGGGACTTTTTCACACTATATTGTATGAGTCTTGTGTGTGCTCCAAGATTAATTATGTGATGGGACAAGGTTTTTTACTCTTTGCAGAGACTCAGAAATCCAGGTGTGACTGAAGTCTAGCTCCTTGGCCTCCTATGCCCATGGAGAGTCCGAGAATACAATGGCCACTCCAATTGCCCGGCTGTTTGGCACCTAGCAACAAATGACCGTGAAGGGCCCAGCTGCCTTAGGAAGCCAGGTAGGTGTGACCAGCTGGAGAACAAAGGGTTCAGGAGGAAGGTTAGGTAACAGAGTTTGCCCAGGAACAAGGACAAAGGACTGAGGAGGGGGCCAGATAGGGGCTGTTAAGTGTGGGCTGCTGGAAGAAGGGGACACGCTCCTGGACTGGGACTAAAGAAGGATTAGAGGGCTCTGGGGCTGACCCAGATGGATGCTGTAACTTTCTGTTCTCTATGTGAACTAAGGACTTCTTATACTGTGTTCCAGATATCTCATACATTCTTCTGCTTTTAGAACGCTAGCTGAGAGAGTCAGTGTGGTGTCTCAGGTTACTGGGGCCATTGGGGGTTGTCATAGTGATAAATGGGAGGGTTGTTAAGTGCTTAGGTAAACCTGTGTGTCTGCGGGCAGTCCTCCTGGCCAGACGTGCTGAATAAAACCTAATAAGGGAACTCTGAAGCCTGCTATGTCTATGGATCATTATTTAATCTTAATACATAACACTGGTGACGAAGGCGGAAATAATGACATCCTGTTTCAGGAAACTGGGGGTCCATGTCTCCCTTCAGGTATATAAGTGTGTCCAACTTGTCTAACTCAGGTGGACTTGAGGGGAGATCATGGCATGAAGCAGGGATTTGAAGATTCCAAGGTTCAAGCCCAGGAGAAGATGAAGCCAAGTGGTTTATCCTATTGCAAGAGTGTGACCCTAAGACAGGACTGACACACTGAAGGGGTTGCCCAAGTGACTGTTCTAAGCTGTTCAAGGGCACCAGACCTGTGGATCCATGACACAATGCTCAGAATATAATGTGATAGGGAACAGTATGAACTGGTAATGCATGGGAGCTAGAGCCACTGTAATCAAATAATACTGTGCTGAATCAAGTGAACAGACTGCTATAAAATCATCATCTCCACATGCTGTTACTCTAGTCAATCTGACTCCCGCGGAGCACCCAGCAAGCTGGCTTTAAGACCCCATTAGATTATGAACTGAAATGAGCTGCTGCCTCCTGCTATAAGAACTCAAGGGGGAACAAGACCAGCCAGCAAATACATTTCATCACACACTTATTTTCATTTTCTCCTGCAATTGAAACTGGCATTTTGCTCACTATGATTCCAATACCAGTCCAAGGGTGTCATTTTCAGGAATGGTTTGCTTTTGGCTTAGCTGGCTGTAAGCCAAAGTGTTAAGATTTAGACATGACATGTTGTAGAATCCACTGAAAGGAATCCTTTTGCTGTCCTGCACACATTTTATAGAAGATGTTGCCACTTGTCCTGCTGCTCTGCAGTGAGATTTAGATAGTATTGCAGCAAAGTACATCTTTGGGCAATAAATCATGCAGCAAACACAGAAAGAAAACAGTGTTAGTCCAGCATACCGTGATGATGATTTCTGCTTTTCAACACTGACTTGAAAGGGCTTGGGATCAAGTCTTGTGAGTACAGTGCCAACTAATTTTGCTCAATTGCACCTACACGTGGCATTACACAGTATATTCAACGTTTGCAACAGGAATGTAATCCAGCCATCTGTCATCAGTTCTATGGAGAGTCTTTAAGTATGATCATATTAGTAAAATTCCCAGAGGAGAATATGTCTGGATGAAATGAACTGTGCAGGTAGAGCAATGCCCAGGGAAGTCAGTGGAAGTCCACTGAAGCAGTGATGCTAGTCAAATCCCTTCTGGGTGCACAAGGCTGGATTTCCCTTCAAGATTACAAATCTGCTTAATGTACGAGTGCCATTGTAAAATTCCTACCTCATGCCCACTTATGTAGAGTCTGTCTTTCTTACAGAAAGTTTCTGAAATGGTTTAGGTCCAGCTGTGCCTCTGGCAAGGAGAATCTTTCCACACCACACATCTACTGAACCCCACCAAGTCTTATTCAGAAGTCATTTGTAATTTTAAAAAAATAAACAAAACTAATGTCCAACGTGGATTTATTTAATGAAACGAGGATGGGTGTGTGTGTGTGTGTGTGTGTGTGTGTGTGTGTGCGTGGCATGAGAGTTCATTTATTATTCCAAACAAAACAAAGGTTAAATCCCCCCTGAGCTTCATATGTAGGCAAAGGATTTCTGTAAGTAGTGGAAATGCAAATAATGAGCGTTATTCTAATAACTAAATAAATAGTAAAGTCCTTTTTTTAGTCAGGGTAGGTCACGAGCAATGCATAGTTCATTCAAAGTAAATAAATCCTAGAGCTGGGTGTGAGCTGGGCCTCCTGGGAAAACTACCTGAAAACACAAATATCAGGGCAGGCTGCAGAAAGGAGAGCAGATTCTCCTGGTAATGGTGGGTTACCTGAAGATACACTTCCCCAACCCCAGCCACAAAATATACTTCTAATTCCCCACACCGTTTATCAAGAAGCACAGCAAAATATACTCAGCCCCCTTTCCTGCATTTCAGTCACCGGTTCCCACGTAGCCACTGGATCTAGTAAAGAGATAAGTTACTTAAAATTCAAAGCTCTTTACCCCAAAAAAGTTCTCCTGACCCCCCAAAGGGCCAGCTACATTACCCAGAACAATATAAGTTTGGATTTTATCCAAGTTACCACACTGTTAGCCTGATCTTTAGTAACTAAAACTAAAGGTTTACTGTACAAGAAAAGAAACAAACTATGAGAAACATTAAAGGATGAAAACAAATCACATACATACAATGATTAAAAGTCCATGTAAAGCAAGTCCCCGGCAGAATTTGGAGTTTGCAAGCTTGTATTGTTCCTCTGGTATGTACCTGGGTGGGTCTCATTCCTTTGTTCCACTGCTTCAGTTGCAGATGAATAGGTCCAGCGATAGGTGTTGGCTCAAAGTTCAAACTGAAGACAAAATAGAGGTGGGAGCCGCTCCTTTTATATGTCCTTTCTTATTCCAGGCTGTGTGTGGAGTTTTTCGGAAACAAAAATGGTGATCAGAGTCACATGGCAAGTCCTGATGACTCATTCAGGTCTCTCCCTAGGCCCACTGTACCTGTGGTTCCCTTAATGGATCATTAAGAAGACAATTGCTATAGATATCATGTCTGGGGTATTTCCCAGAATCACATAAGTTGAAACACAGATATAACATATTCATAACTTCTAATGCAGATATGACACCTACACATAAACGATATAATCATTCCTAGCAAATTCTGACCTTTCTATCAGTACCCAATATGGCATATCTCATATGGATTCTTGCAATTTTGAAATATTGATATGAAATAATATCACAAATGGTCTGCTAAATTCAGACAGCATCACCCTGGGATAGTCAATAGGCATACTGCGGGCCAAATCCAGACCACCAGGTGCTTTTGAACAGTCCTGCAGAAAGTAACAGTTAATAATTTATATGCTCTGGTAAGAGTTGTTAATATAATGGCAAAAGTACTAAAATATGCAGCTCATAAATTTTTTAAACCAATCACGTCTGATGCAGAAGGTCCTCTCCTTTGGAGGGGAGTAGAGCCTGATTCTGGTTTACACTAATATTCCTCTAGGCTATGTCTACACTTGCTAAAATTAGTTCAAATTAGTTAATTCGAGCTAACTAATTTGAACTAATTTTAGTTAGTTCGAATTAGCTTAATTCGAACTAGCATGGCCACACTGGAAAGTTAGTTCGAACAAAGTTAGTTCGAATTAGCGATCCCCATTCATTTCAATGGCTGGTTAATTCGAACTAAGAAATTAGTTCAAATTAACATGGCCACATTGGTTAATTCAAACTAGTTAGTTCAAATTAACCCCTTACTTCTGAAGCCCTATTCAAATGTATTAGTTCGAATTAAGGAAGCCCTTAATTTGAACTAACTAAAGCCTAGTGTAGCCATGGCTTTAGTTAGTTTGAATTAAGCCTCCTTAATTTGAACTAACTTGCCAGTGTAGACATAGCCCTAGGGCCTAGACCGCCACAGTGGTGGAAAGAGGCCTCAGACTAAATGAAAATCTGGTCAAAAATCTTTACAGGGGACCATCCCAGCCTCGTAATGTTTTCAGACACTTTAGTGAGGAATTTAGCAAAGCCACATCTCCTTGAAAAGCAGTTCATACTGCCTATTGACTTAAAGAGGAAGGACTTATGGACCACTTTTGAGATTCAAATAACTCCTTGTGGAATAAGAAGATCCAGACTCAGCTGATTGAACCAACCCAAAGATGGTTGTGACTGACACTTGGACCAACTCACCTGGCATGAGAAGGAGGCAATTTTGAGTGACAGAGCAGAGGAGTTAGTTTGCTGCGCATGTAATGACTACGTGTTCAAATTCAGCTCTGGTGTAAGTAATCACAATTCCCATTCTCCTTCAAATCAGCCCCCAGCTGTTTTTGGTCTAAAGTTCCTCCTCTTTTAAGCCATGTCAATTATTGTTATGTTGTTTTAGTTGTGCGTTTGCATTGGCTCTTCATTATAGCAGACATTAGGAGCCCCACTCTGTTCTCCATCTTCTTTACAGGAGGTCCTCCCCATATCCTACTTCCAATTCTAGTTTAGCAGGGAATCAAACCTCCTATTAAAGCAACTTATAGATTTTTTTTAAAAAAAGAAATCCAATACACTGAGCAAGCATACACTAAATTTAGGCGAAATAAAAAAATCTCCCAAGAGTAAAAATGCTGGCAGAAGGCCAGCAGCACAGTGGGGTTATCCAGTTTATTGCACTCACTGTAACACAAGGATTGCCTGCGTCCTGGGCAAACGGCACATGTGTGTGTGCACGTGGATCAAGCAACAAATGGCCCTCAGAGGCAGAAGATTGGCTGTAAAGGCCAGAGTGGCTGAATTAGAGGAGCACAGGGAGGCAGAGTGGTACACAGGAGACTTTCAGGGACATAGGAGGGCAGTCCCGCCTGTCCAATCGCCCTTTTTATGATACACGGCACCCCAAAGCAGAACATTACAAACCCCATAGTTGTCATTTCCATACAGTTCTTATATAGAACGCCATGTAAAATGCCTAATGACAGGTCATATTCTGCTAAAATCCTTCGTTCTGTCAAAATATGCAAAGCACAAGTATATATCAAGTTAGAAGATTTTTGCTGTTATTACAGTATGTTATAAACTTGCTAGTAACAGCAGAAGAGGCAGCCCCACTCAGGAGCTGTTCAGCAGCCAACAGCCAACAAATGAACTGCAAATGAAGGATTTACAATAGGAGAGAGTTGCACAAGACTATACTATAGAGATGGCCCAACTCTATGACTCACAGAGGGGGCTAAGGGGATTAAGCAAACTGGTGACTCTGTGGAGCCCCCCTGGACATGCCTAGACTAATATCCTATGACCACATGGTCAAAAAGATGGAGGACAAGGTCTTCAGCCTCTGTTTTCTCTTCCTTCCAGCACGAACATGAGAAGACTAAGGGTATGTATACACTTGCAACTTAGGTCGACTTAAGGACACAAAATGCCACATCCACACCTGGCTTTCATTAAGTCAATTTAAGTGCTTCCTTAAGTCAACTTAATAACTTCCCTTCTTTAGGTCGACTTAAAAATTAAGTCGACCTGTTAAGTCAACCTAAAGCTGGTGTGGACGCCCTAGGTCGACCTAATTGGCTAAGTCGACCTAGGGCTGGGGAGAAGAGAGCCGGGGCTTGGGGGAGCGTGGCTCGGGGAAGGGAGCCGCAGCTCAGGGGAGTCACAACTAGGGAGAAGGGAACCGCGCACGGCTCCCCGGGACAAGGGATCCACAGCTCCCTGGCAGAAGGGATCCACGTGCAGCTCCCGGGGAGAAGGGAGCCACACAGAGCTCCATGGAGAGAAGGGAGCCATGGCTTCCTTCTCCCCCGCCGCGGCTCTCCCTGAGCCCCGGTTCTCCATCCACCTAGGACCTGCGTGTGTGGACATTGGCAGCTGACTTAAGTTTTTGATGTAGACTCTCTAAGTCGATTTAACAAGGTTGACTTTAAGTCGACTTACGTCGATCTTGTTAAGTCAACTTAACAAAGTCGACTTGGCTTTTCAGGTATAGACGTACCCTAAGAGACTGGACCCAGGCTTAGGTGAAAGCTGTATACTGAGAACTGGAACATACTAATGGAGTAAAAAAAATTGCCTTAGCTAGATGCTGCCTAATATTAGAGGTTTAAGATTTAGATGAAGTATTTAGCTCTCTTTTACTTGGTACCTATCTCTAATCTCTTATGCTTGCTACTTATACTCACATTGGGTGCATCTACACTTGTAAATTAAGTCGATTTAAGCTTGCTTAACTCGACTTAATTTACTCTGTGTCTACACTACATTTTCCTTAAGTCGACTGAAGCAGCTTGCTGAAGTCGACTTAAGGAAAATTAAGTTGACTTTATTAAACATCCTTTAAAGTCGACTTTAGGCTTAAGTCAACTTTTTAAAGTCGACTTAAGCCAGTGTAGACCTGGAGTAGCCCTAAGTCGACTTTGTGTCAACTTTGGGCTGGCAAGGACTCCCCCATTGCCCTCTCTGCGGGGGGGGGCAGCACAGGGGGATCCTGGCATGCCCCCCTACAGGGCAGGGCAGAGCCCTGCCCACCCTGCCCCTATGCCTTGCCAGGGTACCATGGGGCAAAGGTGAGCCCCCTGGCAATTGGGAAGGGGGGCCCCCCCCCCGGCCACCGTGGACCTCACCCAGGTCCACCTAGCCCCTAGAAGTTGACTTAGGCATCCAGTGTGGACGCTCTAGGTCGACTTTGTAAGTTCCCCCCTAAGTCGACTTAATTTTATAGTGTGGACATGCTAAATTGACTTAACAAAGTCAACTTTAAGTCGACTTAGCTAAAGTCGACCTAAATTACTAAGTGTAGACATAGCCTTAAAGTCCACCTTTCTGTTGTTAATAAACCTCTTTTATATTCTTAACTAAAACAGTATGTTTCAGAGAAGTATTTGGAAAAATCCCTACTCAGTTGGTATGGTTTTTCCATGCTGAGGGCGGATGAACCAGGTGGTAAATTTAGCAGTCAGGCTTCTGATCAGTGAAGTACAGGATGACTTCAGAGTACAAGGCAGGGAGCTGGTTGACTGAGCTGATGCCTTTCTCTGTGAAGTCTGTGAATGGCTCTGGCAGTGTTCATACCAGTGTTCTAGCTGTGTGTTGGGCTGAGTGGCTATGTCTACACTTGCACTTTTAAGTCGACTTAGTTAAGTCGACTTAGTGTGTCTACACTTAAAATTAAAGTCGACTTAAAGGGGAACTTACAAAGTCGACCTAGAGCGTCCACACTGGATGCTCTAGGTTGACTTTGTGGGGCTAGGGGGACCTTGGGCAGGTCCACGGTGGTGGGGGGGAGCATCCCCTGTGTACAATGGGACAAAGGGGGACAGGGGCCCTGGCAGGGCAGAGCCCTGTGTGTGACACTGTCTGGATTTAGGGAAGCATTTATGATATTATTTTCT
>ML685813.1:2811871-2840511 GCA_007922175.1 Pelusios castaneus | reverse complement strand
AGAAAATAATATCATAAATGCTTCCCTAAATCCAGACAGTGTCACACTGTGCCCACATGCCCTGCCCTTTGGGGGGCATGCCAGGCTCCCCCTGTGCCCCCCCCCAGCAGGGAGGGCATTGGTGTAGTCCTGGGGTAGCCCTTAGTCGACTTAGGGCTACCCCAGGGCTACACTGGCTTAATTCGACTTTAAAAAGTCGAATTAAGCCTTAGGTCGAGTAGAAAGGTGGTTTAATAAAGTCGACTTAATTTTCATTAAGTCGACTTTATTTTCCTTAAGTCGACTTAAGCAAGCTGCTTAAGTCGACTTAAGCAAAGTGTAGTGTAGACGCAGGACACATTAAGTCGACTTAAACCAAGCTTAAGTTGACTTAATTTACCAGTGTAGACGCAGCCAGTGATACTAGCACCTGGAGGGATGGGGTTTGCTGCTTGTCACTAGCAAAGTAGTGTGCGAGACAACTCAGTCCATGGAGTTAAGGAAGCACAGCAATACTCCAGTCCCAGGTTGCACCCTAGTGGGATCCCTCACACCTGTGTTGTTAAGGAGAATGAAAGCCTTGGGGCAAGGCAACATTAATAAGGAATGCAGGAAGACAATCCCCCCTCACAGATAACCGTCATGATATCTTTTAACATCGAGGCTATCTCTTAAGGCATGGGGCCCAGTGTTATTAGGAAGAGCCAGTCACGGGTAGTGGGGGATTCAGTTATTAGATATAAAGATAGTTGGGTTTGTGATAATAACAGATCTTAGAAAATAATAGAATTGAAGGACTGAAAGGGATCTGAAGGGGTCATCTAGTCCAATCTCCTGCCCTCAAGGAAGGCTAAGCATTATATAGACTAGACTATCACTGACAGGTGATTGTTTAATCAGCTCTTATCAACCTCCAGTGACTGAGGCCTTGTACACACGATCACTTTATCGCGCATTAAAATTCATTACCGCGCGATAGCAACAACGGCGTACACACGTGCAACAGGGCTGTTGCGCGTTAACTGCCTTGTTGTAGCGCAATACAAAAACCACCTCGACGAGGATGGTAACAGCTAATGCGGAACAGCTGTTGTGCTTTTGCGCTCGTGTGTACGCTTACCGCGCAATGATTGGCCTCCGGAACTGTCCCAGCATTCCAAAGTCGTCCTCTCTGGTCTTCCCCCCACCCGCTCTGTAGCCGTGATGAAACTGTCCCCGCCCTGCCTTGAACTGATTCCCGGGATTTTCAAATTTCTCGTCTGTTTCACTTCCTGCTCTCTTCCTCGTGGAGTGTATTTGTGCTCCTATCCTCAGTAGCAATGGCAGCCTGCCGTGGAAGACGCGCACCCCTTTGGAGCACGGCAGAGGTGCTGGACCTGATCAGCATCTGGGGAGAGTCCGCTGTGCAGGCGCAGCTACGCGGCAGCAGGAGGAATTATGACACATTTGGCATAATTTCTCGGGCCATGTCAGAGAGAGGGCGTGATAGAGACACAGTGCAGTGCAGATCAAAGGTGAAGGAGCTCAGAATAACATATCACTGAGCGAAGGAGGCAAACCGCCGTTCCGGATCAGCGCCTGCTACATGCAGGTACTACAAGGAAATAGAAGCCATCCTCAGTGGGGACCCCACAATCACTGCCAAGAGTCCCGTGGACACATCAGCCCCCCCTCATCCAGTGATTGCCGGAGTCGAGCAGGATGAGGACGTGATCGAGGAGGAGGAGGAGATGGAGGATGACCTGCAGGAAAGCGCAACCGCGTGTAGCCAGGAGCTCTTCAGCAGCCCCGCTGAGATGTCCACCCAAGGCTTGAACTGTAGCGTGTCCTCTGAGGCGGCAGAGGGGGGTTCAGGTAAGTTTCTCCTTCGTGCAGCTCTGTCTGGCTCCTGCTAAAATATCATTGTCCGGGGTGGGGGTGCTTGCGGGTCCCCGCTGTGCACGCTATTTACTCTGCATTCATTAGAAGTGCATCAACACAAGCAGTGATTGTAAAATAATCATCTGCATTTAGGTCAGTAAAGGTTTCGTCGATGTACCTCCAGAGCCTAATACTCAGGTTAGATGAGAGAGAGTTTGTGTCTACGCTCCCAAAGACGGATACTCTGCCTCTCCAGCTGCAAAGCACAGCCCTGGGAACCATGGCAGCACACAGTGCAGCAGCATACGGTCCTGGCTTGCAACCGGCGGCATGTAGGATATGTATTCTAGATGGCAGGGGCACTCTGAGGAGAGAGATATCTGGTTCCATCTGTGTGCCCAGTGCAGATTGTGAGCCCCCAGTAAGCCATCTATTAGAACGTACCTTGTCTGCTTCAGCGAAGTGTAGTGTGTTGACCGCCCTGTACCTTCCAGTGGAATGTGCTACTGGAAGGTTACATTGGTTATCTATGCTATGTGTTAACAATTTCTTTATTGTTATTTTTTTAGTAGATTTGACCTTCACAAGGCCGGTGTCTACCCCAGCTGACCGAATGAGAAACATTCGGCGGCGTGCTTGAAGAAACAGGGAGGATATGTTTCACGAGCTGCTGAAAGCAACAAAGGAATCCGCAAGGGAGAATAGAGCCTGGAGAGAGGAATCCCAGCAGAGGAGGCAGAAACACAGGGATGAACTGATAAGCGTCATGAAGGAGCAAACAGAACTGCTCAAGAGCATGATTGCTTTGCAGTCCCAGGCAATTAATGTCCGGGCTCCACTCCAGACAGTTCAGCCGTGTCTGCCTCCCACTCCCCGTAGTCCCTCAAAGCATTTCTTTGAAGGCCACCCTTCCCCCTGGTACAGGACAATATCCTGTCCCCTCCCAGCTACTTTTTTGAGACCCGGAGCTACACCAACCTGTAACCCCACCCCCACCTTTTAGGTTTGAATAAAAACAGTAACAAATACTTTGAAGAGTGGGTTTATTTGTACACATTATTGAAAAGCTCATACGGTGCACCTGATGCGTCATGGAAGTTAACTAGGGGAGGGCATAATTGAAATGCTCCCTGAGTGCCTCCCTTATGCGAGCAGCTTCTCCTTGTGCCACCCTAATACTCCTAGTGGCTGGCTGCTCGTATGCTTCCTCGAGGCGCTGTGCCTCCGTAGCCCACGTAGGGGAAAACTTTTCTCCCCTACTTTCACAAATGTTATGGAGGACACAGCACGACGCAATCACAGCAGGGATGTTGTCCTCCGCCAAGTCCAGCCTCCCATACAAACAGCGCCAGCGCCCTTTTAAGCAGCCGAAGGCACACTCTACAGTCATTCTGCAGCGGCTCAATCGGTAATTGAACCGCTCCTTGCTGCGATCCAGGTTCCCGGTGTACGGCTTCATGAGCCATGGCATCAGTGGGTATGCTGGGTCTCCGAAGATGACTATGGGCATCTCCACCTCCCCCACTGTAATTTTTTGATCAGGGAAAAAAGTACCCCCTTGCAGCTTCCGGTACAGACCAGTGTTCCTGAAAATGCGGGCATCATGCACCTTTCCCGACCACCCAGCATTGATGTCCGTAAAACGCCCCTTGTGATCCACGAGTGCTTGCAGCACCATGGAGAAGTAGCCCTTCCTGTTTATATACTCGGTCGCGAGATGGTCTGGAGCCAAAATTGGGATGTGTGTGCCATCTATTGCTCCCCCGCAGTTAGGGAATCCCATGGCAGCAAAGCCGTCCACAATGTCACGAACATTGCCCAACGTCACCGTCCTCTGTAGCAGAATGCGATTGATGGCTTGGCACACTTGTGAGAGGGCTAATCCGACGGTGGACCTCCCGACTCCAAACTGGTTTGCAACCGACCGGTAGCAGTCAGGAGTCACCATCTTCCAGACAGCAATCGCAACACGCTTCTCCACGGTTAGAGCTGACCTCATGTTGGTGTCTTTCCGTCGCAGGGCAGGGGCCAACTCTGAACACAGTTCCAGAAAGGTTCCTTTCCGCATTCGAAAGTTCTGTACCCACTGCTCGTCATCCCACAGCTGCATAACAATGCGATCCCACCACTCGGTGCTCGTCTCTCTCGACCAGAAACAGCTTTGCACCGTGTGCAGATGATCGGTGAAGGAGCTGAGCAACGCGGTGCTGTGGCTCTGTATGGCATCGATCAGCCCCTGCTCCTCGGTGTCCTCGTCTGACTCGGAGCTCATTGCATACCGAGCAACAAGCCGAGATGTATTCAGAACGTTGAAGGCAACAGTGGAGATCAGAGCAGGATCCATGCTGTCACTGTTGTGATTGCTTGCAAGTGGTGCGGTGCGTCACTGCACTGTTGAAAATAGGTGCGAGTTGCTATTGGAAACGAGGAAGACGCTAGGGGAACCCAAAGCACCACGGGAAACTGAGAGTTTACCCATGGTGCTTTGCGTTCCTTTCCTTCATTCCATGATTCATAGTGCCGATTCAGGGAAAATGGAACGATGGGATAGGTGCCCTGAAGTCATTGCGCTCAACCGCGATAATGCAAGGAATTTTGTTGCGTTGCAAGGAGCGACATGTGTATGCATTATCCCGCGATAAAGGTCACGTGACTTTTATAGCACGATTGCCGTGTTGCGCTTTAATCTGATCGTGTGTACATAGCCTGAGATGCCACAAACGCCTTGGGCAATTTGTTCCAGTGCTTAACTGTCCTCACAATTAGGAAGCTTTTCCTAATGTCCAAACTAAACCTCCCTTGCTGCAATTTAAGCCCATTGCTTCTAGCCTCACTGGTTAATGAAAACAATTTTGCTCCCTCCCCCCCTGAAAGAAACTTTTATATATTAAAACGGTTATGTTCCCCTTACCCTCCAGTCTTCTCCAGACGAAAGAAATCCTGTTCTTTCAATCTTTCCTCATAGGTCATGTTTCCTACACCTTTAATCATATTTGTTGCTCTCCTCTAGACTTTCTCCAAATCTTTCCTGGAATGCGTCAATCATAACTGGACACAATACTTCAGTTGAGGGCTTACCAGCGCAAGAGTAGAATGGAAGGCTGACTTCTTGTGTCTTGCGTGATGCTCTCTGAAATATGAGTGATCACTTATAGCATTGTTAATAGTAATATTACAAAATTGCAATGGATGTTACAAGGTATGCCATGTTCTGTATCATTCTAATTTGCTAAGTATATTATTATTGGAGTATGTGTTTTAAATTATGGAGATGAATGATATTCTGTATCCAAAAGCTTGTGCTGTGCTACTGGCTTACACCCCCCAGCTATGTTCCCTCTAAGCTGTGCAGGTGTACGGTCGCGCAGTACCACGCAGTAACCCCAGAGGCCCACGCAGCTCCAGGTGCTGAGTGACCACTCCTCCCAGCCACTCTCCAGCCGCCTGACCCACGACGCTCCACTGCAGGGCTCAGGTGAGTGGCCCAGCTCCTGTCTCGCCCCATCACCACCCTGCCACCAGCCCCAATCCGGCCATGGCCACTTCACCGCCACCAATGGGCTTGCCCCCCAGCACCTTCCCCCAGCCCTGGGACTGATCCAGCCACCATGCTCCACCGCTGCTGCAGCAGGCCGGCCCCAAGCGTAATGCTGCCGGCTGTTGCGCTTCCCCGCTACCGCAGCAGGCCAGCCCCGGGCCTGGTCCAGCCATGCATGCAGGAATCAGTGCAGGAAACCTGCAGTGGGTACTTTATTAATTCCATTTAGATAAACTTGCTATAGTGAAAGAGATAATGAAGCAAAACGTTTATCTTTTCGAGAGGAGGTAAGCTGCTCTTGGCCAGAAAGCTATGCATTTCCTGCTTTAACACACTCCGCCTGTGAAAATGTCATGAATTTTGTTTATAGACTCTAAACTAGTCTGATAAGTTCTATGTATATTAGGGTTGCAAGTGTTGGATGGAATAGATGTGGGGGAAAAGATGAGCTTCCGAAGAATTTTATACAGTTTTGATAATTGCAATGGATATTTGGGTCATGTGTAAAAGGCAAAAAATATAATTAATATGAAATCATCTTATCAGTTGAGTTAAAGAAAGGTTACATTTATTTTTTTTAAAAAGCAGTAGGAACAATCTTTCCTCCCCTCAACCCATCACACTGTGGTACACCATAATACCCCATTATGCAAAACATTTTTTAAGAATAAAAATGTCAGAATACTGCAACATGCCCTTTGTATGTCACATTGGTCCAATAACCGCATACTTAATTCAGTAAGAATAGAAATTTGAGATGCTCTTCAAGTTCTAAATGAGTAAAAATTGATGTGGAAAAATCTCTTAGATATAAAAAGTGCATTGCCCAAAATGATGCCTAGAAACAAAATGTAAGGGACAGACACATTTTGCAAGACTTCTTAAAAAACTGAAAAGTAGTTAGCAGAGTAAATGCACAGAGAACTCAGCCAACATACTTTCCAGAACTTAAGACAGCAACTGCTCACCATACAGTGACTGTGAGATCACTATTTATAGAGGCACAGGCTGTAATTTGTCTGTGACCACATGGCAAAATACAGGTGACAAAAACTGTGAGGTGTAGATGACAGTAGAGGCTAGATAGGCAGCAAGTGTCACCGTCTCACATGTGTTTAGTAAATTAATAAAACTACGGTATTTCAGTTTAACGTTTTTATTAACGTTCCAATGAAAAGACAACATCTATGCATTTCTTTTGAATTAAGGTACTTAGGCATGCTGATGCTTCCGGTGCCAAAAAACTGTTGCCCATGAGTCACCAGGCCTCACAAATTGCCGCTCAGCAACTACCATAACTTGCTCAACTGCATCATCAGCTTAGAGGGAACATAGCCCCCCCCAGGCAGATTAGCATCAACCCTGTCCAGCCTGATTGATGACTCATCAATGGCAATCAGCTATACAGTAAATCCAGGAAGAGAAGTCCAGGGCTATGCCTATGAGTCAGCAGGACATGTAGGGACATGCCTGTGAGTGCGGATAGGATCTCTAAGGGTACGTCTACACTGGAGGCTCTGTTAAGTCAACTTAACCAAGGTCGACTTTAAGTCGACTTAAAGCCAACCTTCTTAAGTCGACTTAGAGAGTCCACAGCCCTGCGTCTACACTGGCAGGTGCTAGGTTGATGGAGGAGTGGCCAGGAACTCTACAAGGGGGCTTGGAGGCCAATTAGGTCGACTTAAGGGCTATCCTCCGTCCACACTGGCTTAATTCAACTTTAAAGTCATTTGTATGTAACTTGCTGCTTTGACCAGTTAACATTTCTCTTCTCATTTTTTCTTTCCTTTGTAATAAACTTTTAGTTTCAGTTACTTAAAAGATTGACTGGCAGCATGGTATTTTGGGTAAGATCCAAACTTATATTGATCTGGTAATATGTCTGACCCTTTGGGGATTAGGAAAACATTTTGGTAAAGGGAATAGAGTTTTAAATAACTTATCTTTTTACTGGACCTAATTACTAATTGGGAGCCAGAAAGTGGAATGCAATAGGGGAGGCTGTGTAACTTCTTGTTTTAGTTTCCTGTTAAACAGTATGGGAAATCAGAAACACTGTTTGTGACAGGTCAGGGAATCTAACTTCAGTGTTACCCACAAGTTTGGAAGAATCTGCTCTCCTCTTGCAGGCTGCCCTATCCTTGGCATTTTCAGAAGGGCTACCCTAGGCATTGACAGGTCACAAAAACTGCAGTTTAATTTTGAAGGTGATTTGAGCAGTTGTTGGAGAGAAGGCAAGAAGGAACTGAAGAGCAAAGTCAATATGTGCAGGCTGAAGTTGGACTGAAGAACTCGAAGGACTGTTCGGTAAGGAAAGTGGCTAGGGAAAGCATGTAACTATGAGAAGAGGCATAGGAAAAGGTTCTGGGCTTGTCTACACTAGGGGTGGGATTGTAATTCGATTTTAGGCTGTCGAATTACAGAAGGTGAAGGCGAATGATCACAGAAGATTGCTTGCTCAGAGTATCGCATCCCCACTGCTCACATTACTTCCTGAAAAGGAATTACACTGTGGGTAGTAGGCACAGGAGCTTGTGGGGAGGCAGTCGTCCTCTACTCACTCCCCCTCCCCTGTTCTCTAAAAGGGAAAAAAAGCAGGAAAAGCTTTCCTTGCTATGTCTCTGCTGCAGGCCCAACAGAGAGACATAGTGCTGCATGCAGAGAGAGGAATTAATTGAAAACTTCCTAGGACTGCAGGCAAGGGAGGAGCGATGTTGCTATGGTGCAACACACACTGGAAAAACCGGAAAAGCTATATGGCTACATGGACCTAAATTTGAATTGTAGATTTCAACATCAGTGCTATGCCACTAGCAGGGGTGGTGTTAGCAGCTCTTCTACCCATAGGAACCATAACCCTAGCCCCAGGCCCACACCCATAGGAACCCTAACCCAAGGGCAAGAACCCCTATCCATAGGAACCCTAACCTAGTGGGAGGACCCTTACTCATAGGAATCCTAACACTAGCCACAATAAGTTGGGATTTGGGGTGAGGGTTAGGGTTCCTATGGGTAAGGGTCCCTGCCATAGCACTAGGGTTCCTGTGCATAGGAGTTCCCCCTAGGCTTATGTTTCCTATGGCTGGGGGTGTACACATTGTACCTCATATTCACCCTTATTGTGTAACTGTGTGTTTAATGCAAAGTAGGTCATGTAAGTAGAATTCTCATGCAGTACTGTAAATTATTATTATTGTATGTTTTATTGTTGTATGTTTCTTGCAGTGCCATATGTATAGTTATGAGCCTCTGCTATTTAATAATCCCAAACGTGCATCTCACATTGCTTCGGGCAATTCTAGGTAAACTCTAAAGGTAGAGAAGGCAGTTAGTTCATGCCTCTCTAAGGCATGGATAAAACAACCCAACTTTTTCTGGAACAGTGGACTCCCCTGTGTGTCTTGCTAGAATTTCTGGCATCTGTCTGCATGGCAGAGTAAATCCACAGACTTAGTTGAACTTGAGTTAGCAGATCCTGGTTTGTTAAACTAGGGTTTCAGCACATAGGCATTTTTAGTCCTAGGTTAGGAATCATTGAACCTTAAGTCCCAACCTGGGGCTCCAGTGTCTACACTGTCTTATGGAGGCCTTAGTCCAGGCACCCATATCCCAGACTTCCTAGCACCCTCCCAAAATGTAGCAGCTCTCGTCCTTTTGTAAAAGTGCAGTGCAGGAAAACCGACTGTCCAACAAATATTGAGTGTCCAGAGAACAAAGAACATTGTCCTGTGGGACTGTAGACAAGTATGAGTCCAATGGAGCTGCAGTTATATACTGCAAAGCAGTAAGTCTTGAACCACGGCTGACAGCTCAATGCAGGCTCAGACTCTTCACTCCACTGGGTTCCTGGGACTGAGCCCTGGGTTAGCAGGATTGGTTTATCAATGGAAAGAGGGTTAGGCTTGATCCTGAGTTTTAGTCTGGACTTACAATGCAGTGTAGACACACACCTGGTGGTATGTTCTTTGTGCTGTGGTAAACGGAGATGCTCTGATTATTTCCCAGTAAACTGTGGGACAACTTGTTTGTCTTTCTGGATTCATGAGGGGGCAGGGGATTATGGGAAGGAAGCAGGACTTGACTGATTTAACTTCTGTCCCCACAGCAAAGAGAGTTACCTGCCTAAGTGAAAGAACCTGGTGAACCTAAGTGAAATAGCCCTAGTTAAGCCAGCCAGCATAAGTTGAAAGCACCACCAAAATTGGGTCAGGGGTTTTGTGTGTAGATGGGGGAGGGATAAGGACATCCCCTTAGTAAGAGCCTGAGTTAAGTCTGAAATGAGGATATTCCTCTAGCTACATTCATTTAGGTATGCATTTTAACTGGAACCCATGTGAACATGAAACGAGTACAGCACAGAAATTAGTTTTGTCAAGTGACTTTCTAATGACTAAACACTGAGTGCTTTTTAGCTATAAACCTACAACACATGTCCATTCTAAAGACTGTGGCTTTATAGAGGGATTTTTTGTTCATGATCATTTAAAATAATGATCTTATGTCTGTTCAGAGAAGTAACCTCCCACCATTTAGACCCAGATTTGGGCCACAGCAAGAGTAACATCCTTCCAAGTTGGGGATCGGCAGCAATTATTTTTAGTTTTGCTATCTTCAACAAACATGCACAAAAAATGAAAAAAATTATAAGAGGGGTACACAAAGGAAGTTGGAGGTAAAGCTAATTTACAACACATTTTCTTTTTCACTTCAGTAAAAATTCCTGAAATTAATCTCTAGGAACTGGGAAGTAGCCAGTCACTCAGTCATTTTGTATGTGCACTAATGCAGGAAATTTGGCTAGGGTCTGCTTCTTTTCAAAATAAGCTACCCATTAGGGTCTGGTGTAATCACAATTTCTTATGAACAAAAGCATAATTATAGGGCATTAGTACGCCAGACATTTTACGCATGCTTTCATTTCGGAGTATTTCTTTGCTATTGAGGTAATGCAATATATTTTTTAAAAAATTATGGAGACAAATCAAAAGTATAGTGAAACTTTATAGCTCTACAAGGGAAAGGAAAACACTTCCTAGACTGAAAAAAGTTTTCATGTTTTCTAAACTTCACAGATGAAATCCCGGCCCCACTGACGTCAATGGTGAAATTCCCATTGACTTCAGTGAAGCCAGGATTTCATCCAACATTTCAATATACAAAGCTTCATCCTTTTAGAGATTATCAATGGACAGAAAAAACCCCACAAAACTGCAAACATTTAGACAGGGACAGTAGACATAGAAATTAAGTTTGTAAGCCAAAAAATTTCTATGAGCATTTTAAAAAATACCTTTGAAAATGTAGCCTATTCTTCCTTTTTAAAATGCATACAGTTAAACCTGATCTCATCTGTATACATCCTATAGTATTGTATGTATTTCTTTCTAAATGTGGTTTTCCATGTGTTATAACCTTTCATTACCTAAAGCCGGTCTGCAATCAGTTTTGTATGAGCAGGGACTATAGGACTGAGTCACTGTAACGCATGACTGCATAGGGGAATGATTTATTCCATATGTATTATCATGATAGATAATCATGGAGGTTAAATTTAAAAAAACTTGGGGGAACGTAATGTAATGAAAGTGTAATTGATTTTTCCAGACTGTCACGGGGCAGGTATACTCCATCATCCTTTGCAGAGATGGTAAGATCATGATAGCCCTACCGCCAAGTCTGCAAATAACCACCCTTAGCCTCAGGGCAGTGTGGCCTAGCAGCCAGAGTTGATAGGGCTGTCTGACAATGTGGAGTTGCAGGGCCTACCAGCCAGAGGAGAGTGGGCTATCAGCCAAGGGTGCATGGTGGCTGGGGAGGGGAACCCAGGTGCTCCCTACTCCATGGGATATTAACACAGTTGGGTGTGAAGAAGATGCATTGCGCTGCATGTATTTCAGCATTCTGTCAGTCCTTGCGCTGACAGAATAAAGGAGCATGTCGAAAGCAAGTGACACAACACAATTAAAGAAGAAAGTGAGCTTTGGGGTCAACGGGCAATAGCAGGAGCTTCCACCAAGGCTTTAATGAAAGAGAGGACATAGCAAAACTAAGTCAATGAATTTGTTGGAGCGCTTTGCTCCACTGGACAACTGCTATTAAACGCAGAGGGTGAGTATGCAGCAATACTGGCCAGGAGTTAAACCCTTCCTCATGCAGACAATCTCACTCATAAGAATCTGAAAGAAAATGACAATGCTCTGGTATCTAAACTGATGGAATGAATTGATGGAAATGCGATGTCTAGCCTGATTTTTGATGAACCTCCTGATGTTTTGGCCCACCTGATTCTTGGCCTTTTTTTTATTTAAAAGGATATAAACCCACATTGTTGTGTATTGACATGATACTCATCCCCTCTTCTGATACTCGATTTGTCCACGCAGCAATAACCGACATTTCAGACGTACCAGCTAACTTGGGGAAAATGTGGCTGCAGCTAACAGATTCTGCTTCCTACATGGCTAAATTTGGACATGAGATTAAATTCAATCACAAAACCAGAGCCACTGCATATTATCTATCCTGCTCACCCAGTTAATGTTACGCTGTCAACAGCTATTGCTACAGAAGAAATGGAAGAAGTGAAATCTTGCTTCACTGGATTCAGGACCATTTTCAAGCATGTGAACAAGTTGAAGGCTTTGTTTTACACCGTGCAAAATAAGTGCACGGCCTACTGCCAATTACCTATCCTTGTTCCACATCGGTGGATGAGCTTGTACTTCAGTGCCTGTCATGTAAATAACATGTGGACTGTGCTAACGCATCTTCTAGACTACATCATCCTGAGTTTGTTGGTTCTAAATCAGAAACTGAACAGACTGGCAAATAACCAAAGTGACTGCCAGATTCTGTGCACCAAGGTAATGTTTATTGTTGGGAACTTGGAATCACTGTGTGACACACAGAAAACACTGTAGTTTTCTCCAATTACTGCTAACACATTTGCAATTACAGATTGCAAACCCTGACAATCAAAATCTCAGCTGAATTATCACAAAAGCTGCAGGAGAAAGATACAGAGAGAAAACCCATCTATTTCTGGAAATCCTGGAAAATGAGAAAACCAAAAAAGTGTTCAAACCCTTCAATACAATGCTCAGCAGGAAATGGGAGGTGACCGTGGCCCATAATCAGAACCCTGAAGTGTTTGATGCCAAAGATACTTTTTGGAATGTCATCCAGCTGTTGCACCCCTCCCTCAAGGTGAATTTTGCAGGAGACTATGACCCGGTCTGTCCCTAAGTGGGGTGGGGCCGAGGTCCAATCAGCCTGTGTGGGGCCCCCACACTTCCTCCCCCACACAGGGGTGGGTGGGCCAGCCCAGAAAGGCTGGGCCCTGCACACCCGCCCCTCCCCTGAGTGGCTGCTCCGCCCCCAGGGATGGGATGCGCTGGCCCAGAGTCCGGGGTCTGCTTCCCCCCTCTGCCTCAGGCCTGCTGGTCCACCCTGCGGGTGGGAAGGGCCGGTCCAGAGGCCAGGCTTCGCGCTCTCACCAACAAAAGTGGGTTCAATAAAAGATATTACTTCACCCACCTTTTCTCTCTAACATCCTGGGACTGAAATGGCTACAAGTGAATTCAAAGACATCTACACCGAATTCAAAGACAAACAAGCTGTTTCATTTCATACTGACCTGCAAAAGCCGTGTAATTGCCCAGTTACTCTCAGTAGGTCTTCAGGGTTATGATGCAGGATGTAATGATGCAGTTCACTGAGGCAGTGCCTTTGAGTTACTGTGTGAGTTGTTGACTCCCAATTGGATAGACGTGACCTCATAATTGCACTTTAGTTGAAAAGCAGTTACAAGCTGAGACATCTTGTGAAGGTGACTAGATGTATGGTGGTCTCCAGGGGAATGATCACTAAGATGGTTAGGCTTTTTAATAATGCCCCTTGCTAGCTGTATTTATTTATTTATTTTTCATGGAAGTAACCATGAAAGGTAATTGAGTTCAGTCCCCTGCACTCAATACTCTCTTAAGCTATCCCTGACAGGTGTTTGTATAACCTGCTCTTAAAGATCTCCAATGATGGAGATTCCACAACCTGCCTAGGCAACTTATTCCAGTGGTTAATCCCCCTGACAGTGAATTTTTTCCTCATGTCCAACCAAACCTCCCTTGCTGTAATTTAAGCATATTGCTTCTTGTCCTTTCATCGGCAATAAAGGAGAATAATTTTTCTCCCTCCTCCTCATAACAACCTTTTAGGGACTTGAAAACTGTTAACATGTCCCCACTCAGTCTCCTCTTTTCCAGACTAAACAAATCTAGCTCTTTCAATTTTCCCTCATAAGTCAAGTGTTCCAGACCTTTAACCATTTGTGTTGCTCTTCTCAGCTGCGTCTACACTTGTAAATTAAGTCGACTTAAGCTTGCTTAAGTCGACTTAATTTACCCTGCGCCTACACTACAGTTTCCTTAAGTCGACTTAAGCAGCTTGCCTAAGTCGACTTAAGGAAAATAAAGTCAACTTAATAAATATTAAGTCAACTTTATAACACTTAATGCTTAAGTTGACTCCCTAGAGTCGACTTAAGCCAGTGTAGACGTGGGGTAGCCCTAAGTCAACTTAGGGCTACCCCAGGACTACACCAATGCCCTCCCTGCGGGGGGGGCGCACAGGGGGAGCCTGGCATGCGCCCCCACAGGGCAGGGCAGAGCCCTGCCCACCCTGCCCCTATGACCTGCCAGGGTCCCTGACCCCCTTTGCCCCAGTGTATCTAGGTACACTGGGGCAAAGGCTGAGCCCCCTGGCACTGTGCAAGGGGTGCCCCCTCTGCCCCCGTGGACATACCCTAGGTCCCCCTATTCTGTTAAAGTCGACCTAGGCATCCAGTGTTGACACTCTAGGTCGACTTTGTAAGTTCCCCCCAAAGTCGACTTTAATTTTAAGTGTAGACTCACTAAATTGACTTAACTAAGTTGACTTTAAGTTGACTTAGTTAAGTCGACTTAGTTAAAGTCGACTTAAAATTACAAGTGTAGACATAGCCCTCATGTCTGTCTTACAGTACTCCTGTTAATACAACCCAGAATGGTATTTGCTTTTTCTTTTGCAACAGTGTTACACTGTTGACTCATATTTAGTTTGTGATCCACTATGAACCCAGATCCCTTTCCCCAGTACTCCTTCCTAGGCAGTCATTTCCCATTTTGTATGTGTGCAATGGATTGTTCTTTACTAAGTGGAGTACTTTGCACTTGTCTTTATTGAATTTCATCCTATTAACCTCAGACCATTTCACCAGTTTGTCCAAATCATTCTGAATTGTGATCCTATCCTCCAAAGCATTTGCAACCCCTCCCAGCTTGGTATCATTCGCAAACTTTATATGTGTACTTTTTATGCCATTATCTGAATCACTGATGAAAATATCGAACAGAATCAGACCCAGAACCGATCCTTGTGGTACCCCACTTGTTATGCCCTTCCAGCGTGACTGTGAAGCATTGATAACTATTCTCTGGGGGTGCGTCTACACTGGTAAATTAAGTCGACTTAAGCTTGCTTAAGTCGACTTAATTTACCCTGCGTCTACACTACAGTTTTCTTAAGTCGACTTAAGCAGCTTGCTTAAGTCAACTTAAGGAAAATTAAGTCGACTTTATTAAACCTCCTTTCCACTAGACCTAAGACTTAAGTCGACTTCCTAGAGTCGACTTAAGCCAGTGTAGCTGTGGGGGAGCCCTAAGTCGACTTAGGGCTACCCCAGGGCTACACCAATGCCCTCCCTGCCGGGGGGGGCATAGGGGGAGCCTGTCATGCCCCCCCACAGGGCAGGACAGAGCCCTGCCCCTATGCCCTGCCAGGGTCCCTGTCCCCCTTTGTCCCATTGTACCTAGGTACAATGGGGCAAAGGCTGAGCCCCCTGGCATTGGGTAAGGGGTGCCCCCTGCCCCCATGGACCTGCCCTAGGTCCCCTAGCCCCACAAAGTTGACCTAGAGCATCCAGTGTGGACGCTTTAGGTCGACTTTGTAAGTTCCCCTTTAAGTCGACTTTAATTTTCAGTGTGGACACACTAAGTCGACTTAGTTAAACTCGACTTAAATTACCCAGTGTAGACATAGCCTGGGAGTGGTTATCCAACCAGTTTTGCACCCATCTTATAGTGTCTCCATCCAGGTTGTACTTGCCTAGTTTGTTAATGAGTAGGTGATGCGAGACCGTATCAAAAGCCTTACTAACGTCTAGATATACCACATCTGCCGCTTCTCCTCTATCCATAGAGCTTGTTACCCCATCATAGAAAGCTATCAGGTTGGTTTGACACGATTTGTTCTTGACAAATCCATGCTGAATATCACTTAACACCATATTCTCTTCTAGATGTTTGCTAATTGATTCCTTAATTATTTGCTCCATTATTTTTCCTGGTACAGAATTTAAACTGACTGGTCTATAATTCCCGGAGTTGTCCTTATTTTCCTTTTTATAGATGGGCACTATATTTGTTTCTTTTCCAGTCCTCTGGGATCTCTCTAGTCTTCCATGATTTTTCAATTTTCCAGTAGCTCAGATATCTCCTGAGTCAACTCCTTAAGTATTCTAGGGTGCGTATCATCAGGCCCTGGTGACTTGAAGACTGGTGACTAAATGTCTAAGTAATTTTTAACTTGTTCTTTCCTTATTTTAGCTTCTGATCCTATCCCATTTTTACTGCCCTCTCCTATGTCAGGCATTCAGTCACCACTAACCTTTTCAGTGAAGACCTAAACAAAGAAATCACTTAGTTCCTTTGCCATTTCCACTTTTTCTGTTATTGTTTTTCCTTCTTTATTGAATAACGGTCCTACGCTGCCCTTGGTCTTCTCCTTGTTTCTAATGTATTTGAAAAATGAATTTTTTTTTTTGGTTACCCTTTATGCCTTCAGCTAGTTTGAACTCAGTTTGTGCCTTGGTGTTTCTGATTTTTCCCCTACATAATTGAGTTGTTTATAGTCATCCTTTGTGATATGACCTAATTTCCACTTTTTGTAGGACTCTTTTTTTTTTTTTTTACATTATTAAAAATCTCCTGGTTAAGCCAGGGTGGTCTCTTACCATACTTCCTATCCTTCCTACTCAATGGAATAGTTTGCTCTTGTGCCTTTAATAATGTCTCTTTGAAAAACTGCCAACTGTCTTCAGTTGCTTTTCCTCTTAGACACACTTCCCATGGGATCCTCCCTATCAACTCCCTAAGTGTGCGAAAGTCTGACTTCTTGAAATCCATTGTCTTTATTTTGGTGTTCTCTCTTCTACCATTCATTAGAATCATGACCTCTACTATTTCATGATCACTTTCACCTAAATTACCTTCCACTTTCAAATAGTCAACCAGTTCTTCTCTGTTTGTCAAAATCAAATTGAGAACGGCTTCTCGCCTAGTAGTTTTCTTCACCTTTTGAACTAAAAAATGGTCCCCAATACATTCCAAGAACTTGTTGGATAATTTATGCCTTGCTGTGTTATTTGCCCAACAGATGTCTGGGTAGTTGAAGTCCCTCATCCCTACCAAGTCCTGTGCTTTGGATGATTTTGTTAATTGTTGAAAAAAAGCCTCCTCCGCCTCTTCTTCCTGGTTAGGTGACCGGTTGTAGATGCCTACCATGACATCACCCTTGTTTTTAACTCCTTTTATTTTTACCCCGAGACTTTCAATGTGTTTCCCCATTTTTCCCCTGCCTATCCTTCCTAAGCAAGGTGTACTCAGCTATATTAATATTCCAGTCATGTGCATTATCCCACCAAGTCTCTGTGGTGCCAACTATATCATAGTTGTGTTTAACTACTAGCATTTTGAGTTCTTCCAGCTTATTCCCCATACTTCTTGCATTAGTATACAGACACTTAAGATACCGATTTGATTCCTTCCCCCTCCCCACAGTTCTGACTAGTCTCCCTTTTATCCTTGCTGTTACAGCCCAGAGTCCCACCAAGTTCTGACACTTCCCTCAGGTCTCCCTGATTTTGATTTACTTGTGGGCTTTGGTCACCTTCCCCCTTCAAACCTAGTTTAAAGCCCTCCTCACTAGGTTAGCCAGTCTACGTCCAAATATGCTCTTCCTCTTCCTCAATAGGTAGACCTATCTCTACCTAGCTGTCCTTCTTCCTGGAACAGCATCCCATGGTTGAGGAAGCCAAAGCTCTCCTGGCAACACCATCTTTGCAGCCAGGAATTCACTTCCAGGATGCATCTGTCTCTGTTCAGGCCCCTACCCTTGACTGGAAGGATTGAAGAGAACTCCACCTGAGCACCAAAATCCTTCATCCATACTCCCAGAGCCCTGTAGTCACTTTTGATCTGCTGAGGGTCACATCTTGTAGTATCATTAGGCCCCACATGGATGAGTAGCATGGGGTAGTCAGAGGGGTAGATGATTCTCAACAATCCCTCCTTAAAGTCTCAGATACAGGACCCTGGCAGGTAGCATACCTCATGGGATGCCATGTCAGGGCAACAGATGTGTACCTCCATCCCCTCAGAAGAGTTGCCAACCACCTACGTTTCCTTCTGGGTGTGGTGGTTGTGATCCTCCCAGCCATGGGGATGCATGGCTTCTCCTCTTCCACCTCATCTCTCGTTGCCAGGGGTGCATAACGGTTCTTCATCACCTTGGTGGGTGGGTTGAGAGCAGAGGTGAAGCACTGCCTGTTACCAGAATCAACCAGCTGCCAGTGTCCTCTCTGTGACAGAACCATCTCCTCCTCCCCTGATGGTGTGACAGCAGTCCTCCATAGCTGGATATCTTCCTTGGCCTTTGACGTCTCTTCATGAATGCTCTCGAGGAATTGCTCATGGGCACGGATGCTCCTGAGCCTAGCCACATACTTCTGTAACTCTCACATCTGCTTCCTGAGAGATTCCACCAGAAGGCACCTTTCACACTGGATGATCCACCCAGCCTGGTTTTCTATGAGTGGGAAATGCAGGCCACAATCTCTGCAAATCCACACCAGGATCTGGGTAGAGATATCCATAGTCAGATTGTCTGTCTGGATACAGGCACTGGTGGAGGAGACAGAAGCGGTGCTGGCACAAGCAAAGCAGCTCTTCTTCACCATAGTGGACTAACAACCTCCTCTCAAACTCCCCTTTTCGCAACCCCCTGTTTGTGAGCTCCCCTTGGTCGCTTAGCCTCTAGCTTTTAAGGTTTTCTCCTCCTCGGTCAGCCCTTGCCTCATCTTTAAGCACACAGGGGAAGGGTGATCACAAGGCTGATTGAGGTTGATCAGGGAACAATGGCACAAACAGCCCCCAGACACACAATCCCAATTCACACAGTAACTGACATATATTTATTTATAATGAAATAAAAATAAAAGAGGCCCATACAGAAAGCTGTAGATGCTTCAACAGTTAATTGGACTTATAAATGGTGGACTCTGACCATACAGCAGCAAAAACTAAGTGTATGCTAATAATAAATTAATTAACTCACCCAGCCAATAAAACAGCAAAACAACTCCAGAGTTGTAGCCTCTGCCTTTCCCCAAGATTCTGTTAAATAAATGGCCTTTGAAGTGTGCCGGAAAGGTTATCAAGTTTGGGCTATTTCAGAGTAAGAGACATTGGGCCAAATTCTGCCATCCTTATTCATGGTCATTGCTTTATGCCAAGAGCAGTTCAACTCCCTCTTGGAAGGGACTGCTTAATGGAAGCAAGGGTGAAAGAATCTTACCCGCTGATATTTACTTCATAGAAAGAGGCAAAGCTTGACATTCTGTCCCAAGATCCTTAATGGAGAATAGCACGCCAATGGGGAAATGCTGACAGAGAGGAGTTAAGATTAAAAACTGAGGTGATTGCACCACAAAACCAAGAGATGGGCAGAAGGCTGTTCAGAGAAATGTCTTAATCCTCAACATCATCAGAGACCTAAAAGCCCTCTAACCTATATACAGTGCATCAGCTGATGAGTGTCAAATGACTTAATAGTTAGAACAGGCATTGGGTGGCCAGGAATAAGAGACAAGCGTCAGAGCTGAGAGTCAGGTTATCAGAAGTGAGGTAAGGCTGGGGCCAAGCCAGGAGAAGGATTGGAACAAGAAGACACAGGAGCTCTCACCGCCATGGGCAAATGATTTCAGCAGCCGCTGAACTGCTGTTGTTGCTGGACTTAAAAGTTGGTTTGCTGTCTCTTCCAACCAACCAGGTGCCATAGTCAATCAGGCAGCCTATTACAGGCCAATGGCACTCATCAGGTTGCCTGGAGACTGGCTCTGCTTCAGGTCCAGCTTCCAGACTGGCTCTTCTGCAGGCCCTGATTCCTGACAGTACCTCACTCAGCCCCAAGAGTGCTGCTTCAGGGGCCAGTATCTCATGGTACTTCTGATGGAACTCTTACAATAAGAGATTTAACGTCTCTATCAGTTCCCAAAACCACAGCTCCAGACTGTAGCCTTTCTAGCCACCAGGTATGGGAGCCTTCACCCAGCTCACTGAGGGTGCGTCTACAGTGGCAACTTATGTCGACTTAAGGAGGCTTAAGTCGACCTACACAAAGTCGTGTCCACACTGGGCTTTTATTAAGTCAACTTAAGCATTTCCTTAAGTCTACTTAAGGAAAGCTTAAGTCAACTAAATAACACCTGGTTTTAGGTTGACTTAAGCTTTAAATCGACTCCTTAAGTCGACTTAAAGCCAGTGTGGATGGGGATTAGCACCTAAATCGACCTTATTAAGTCGACTTAAAGCATTAAGTCGACTTAATAAGGTCGACAAGGAGCTATGTCTACACTAGAAAAGTTAAGTCGACTTTGTTAAGTTGATTTAATAAGGTCTATTTTAACTCATCCCCATGGTAGCTCAAAAAGGAGTGAAGATACTGCTCCAAGACTTGAATGACCCTGTCTAGTTTGCCCATCAGTCTCTGGGTGGTAGGCAGATGAAATGAGGCAGGTGTATGAGGTGAAAAATTTGATGCTGTGCTGTCTAAGAAATTCCTGCTAGAATCTGAAGATGAACTGGGAACCCCAGTCTGATAAAATTCCCATCAATAATCTGGGTGTGGGTGAAGTATTATCTTTAATTGGATCAACTTCTGTTGGTGAGAGAGAAAAGTTTTTGACCTTAAATATAACTCATCTTCAGCTCAGTGGAAGACATTTTCCAGGAAGAGCTGAGCTATACTCCATGTGGTGGGAACAGTATGGAACAGGACGAAGTGCACCATCTTTGTTAGGAGTTTGACAACAACCAGGATTACTGAGAATCCGTGGGAGCGTGTCAGTTCTGTAATGAAGTCCATTGATGTAGTAGACTCAGGCTGCAGAGGCATGGGAAGAGACCAGCTGAGGTTGCAGGGTCTTGGTCATGGATTCTTGGTAGGTCCAGAGAGTGCAGGACCGTATATAATTCTTGACATAAACTCATATGCTTGGCCATCAAAAGCTCCTTGGCTATGTCTACACTGGGGAATTTAAGTCAACTTTAACTAAGTCGACTTAACTAAGTCGACTTTAAGTTGACTTAGTTAAGTCGACTTAGTGTGTCCCCACTTAAAAATAAAGTCGACTTAAAAGGGAACTTAAAAAGTCGACCTAGAGCGTCCATGCTGGATGCTCTAGGTCAACTTTGTGGGGCTAGGGGGACCTAGGGCAGGTCCACGGGGGCAGGGTTGGCACCCCTTGCCCAGTGCCAGGGGGCTCAGCCTTGCCCCATTGTACCTAGGTACAATGGGGCAAAGGGGGCCAGGGACCCTGGCAGGGCATAGGGGAAGGGTGGGCAGGGCTCTGCCCTGCCAGGTGGGGGGACATGCCAGGTTACCCCTTCCCCCCCTGGCAGGGAGGGCATTGGTGTAGCGCTGGGGTAGCCCTAAGTTGATTTAGGGCTACCCCACAGCTACACTGGCTTAAGTCGACTCTAGAGAGTATAGAATCTGGGTGAATTGGGATAGGTGCTGAATGGCTTCTTCAGTTGATTAATGGCCAGTGGTGCTCCATGGGCCAGGCAAACTAGTTCCCTTTTGCAGGCACACTCTTACGGGTGCAACTTAGCTAGAGAATCCTTAAGTAAATCACCTGTAGAAATTTGTGAACCTGAGAAATTGCTGCACGCCTTATACATCCTTGGGTGTAGCCCAGTCAAATATTGCCACAACCTTATGCAGGTCCTTGGTGACTCCTTCGGGTGAGATGATATAGCCCTAAGAATGCCACTCACATTTCTTGAACTTTGTGTAGAGGTGATTCTGGAGGACTATCTTGAAGACAGAGTACACGTGATGATTGTGGAGATCCTGACTGTTTGAGGAAATGTGGTTGTCCATGTAAATGATGACAAATTTGTTCAGTATATCTCTCAAGATGCCATTTATGAAATACTGGAAGATTGCCAAGATGTTGCACAAATCAAATGGTGTGACCAAATTCTCAAGGTGACCATGCCTGGTTCAGAGGTGGTTTTCTATTTTTCCCCTTCCCTGATCCCCACCAAATTACAAGCTCTGTAGAGGCTCAACTTTGTGAAGACATTGACGGAATGGAGTCTTTTGAATATTTTGTTAATAAGCGGAGACAGGCACCAATTTCAGATTATATTCTTGCTGAGAGCTCAGTAGTCCCATTGCAACACAAGACCAGAGAGGCTATCTTCCTTCACCGTGAAGATTGAGAACACAGAGGGGTCCCTTCTTCAGGTTTTCCTTAAGATAGCTCCAGAGTTCCTGTAGTTTGGGTTCAGAAAGGGTTTTAAAGGATACCAAAGGGAACCTTGGCCCCTAGCTGGAGGTTGATAGGGCAGTCCTAGCTGTGAAGAAGCTGTAGGGTATTATCTTTCTTTTTTGAACACATCGACATAATGTTGATATGGAATAGAAGTCCCTGGAGTTGTTGAGGAGGTCATGGGAGTTGCCAGGGTCTCCCATTTGAATACTCTCTTCATGTCTCTGAAGTCTCTAGAGGACCAAGTAAGCTGCAAAAGATTGATGGTCCCAGAGCAGTTCTTGGGAAACAGGATTGTGAGCAAGATGAGGAGTAAAAGTGATCACCAGCAGATAGGGGGGTCATGGGCATGGAGCCAGAGGATGCCAAAGATAAGTGACAAATGTGGTATGTAAATTAACCCAAACCTGAGGGCTTTTGAATGACTTTGAAGGGCAGTTACCACTAAGGAAACCATGTAGTACATGACTGATCCTGATGGAAGGAGTGATCCATCAGTGGAATCTGGGGAATCCTGGGGCTGAGTGGAAATATTGTGTGTTCTGGTGAACTCCAGATTCACAAAATTGCTTGAGGTACCCAAGCCCACCAGTGCCCAGCCTCTGAACTGTTTCATGCTCGTTTAAGTCATTTCTATAACAGAGCATTCAAACTTAGGCTCGATAGTCTGATTTCTGTCTGATAATTACCTGCAAACGATTTATTAAAATTTGGTTTTAGACATCAAGCTATTCCAATACACTTTACAAAGCACGAATCCATACAGCT
Organism: Pelusios castaneus; assembly: GCA_007922175.1. Taxonomy (NCBI): domain Eukaryota; kingdom Metazoa; phylum Chordata; order Testudines; family Pelomedusidae; genus Pelusios; species Pelusios castaneus. Next base: position 2,817,715 of record ML685813.1, on the reverse strand, counting down.
GTGGCTATGTAGGCAAACTGATCAGCCATTATGTGCTTCACAGTACATACGGTCTTGAACATTCAAACCTCTTTTACTGAAGGAGTAAATATAGATCTGGAATATGAGGTTATCCACTCCCCATTTGAAAAAGTGCCATGAGTTCTTTAAATATTATCTGGCAGATTACCAGACAGAGAGCAAAGTGACCTCACTTTAATGTCTCATTCAGAGAACATGTTCAATCTCTCTGAGCAAGATCCTTTATAAAAATAATATATTCCAGCTGATAACAGAGGCGTTAATTTGAAGAGCTGCTTATTCATTTACCTAAATGCCCATAAATCATCAGCCTATACAAGCAAAATGTTTTATTTAATCCAAAGTAGCCTTGCATAGCTTTTATTCCTCAGCCTTGGTGAAAGTAAAACAGTAGGCTTGTGCAATATGTTTTCAAAATGCTTAAGGCAGTAGTGGGATTGAAAATATAACAACTTAAACCTCAGACTTTTCCACAAGTGTTTTCCACAAGTGTAGCTCTAGGCTACAATTAAACTTTTCAACTTTAGAGCTAAGCATTAGAAAAATCTTTAGAATTACTCAGACACAGGCTAGAATGTTTAGATAACATAAGTCAAGATTGAATATTATTGTACACAGGGAAGAGCTCAGAACACAATTTAAGGTGTTTTTCAGTCCAGCAAAGCAGTCCAGAGAATGGGCTGAAGAATGATTTGTTGAACTTTTTTTTTTGAGAAAGACAGAAGGTCTGGAGGAAACAGAATTATTTTCTTCTCTCTGTTTTTAGGAAATAGATGTCTTAAAATTTTGGAGTATTAAAACAGAGTTGCGCTACTTTGTATTAAGGCTACATTTATAAAAAAGTTAAAAATGAGTAATAGATGCTACGAGCATGACACAGACGTGATACTGTGGATGCTCTGAATGATCAGTGAGGAAGTGGAGTTGGGTCATGAAAGGGAAGACACCTTTCTTCTAGAGCAAATACTATTTTTGGTTTGCTATTTTTGTGTGAAAGTAATTGCCTTAGTCCTGACTGAGCACCCTTGCTGGACTTTCATTGGTCACCCTGGCCCTTTTGGACCAACACAGTGGGTGCGTCTACACTAGTAAATTAAGTCGGCTTAAGTCAACTTAATTTACTCTGCGTCCACACTGGAGTTTCCTTAAGTCGACTTAAGGAAATTTAAAGTCGACTTTATAAAACCTACTATAAAGTCGACTTTAATCGACTTCTTAAGTCGACTTAAGCAGTGTGGATGCCCTAAGTCGACTTAGTCGACTTAGGGCAAGGGGGGAAGGGAGCCCTTGCTCCTTCCTAGCTGGGACCCAACCAGAAGGGAGCCCAGCGGTCTGGGGCAGAAGGGTGCTCCAAGCTCCCTTCTTCTCCGGACTGCTCCGGGACTTGCTGCCTCAGGGAGAGCCAGCCCCGTACAGGGCTGGCTCTCCCTGGACCTAACTAGTCGACTTAGAGAGTCTAGTATAGACTCTCTAACTCGAGTTAGTAAGGCCCACTTTAAGTTGACTTAGGAGTCCTGTGTGGACTCTCTAAGTCGACTTAATAAGTTCGACTTAAAGTTGACTTATTAAAGTCAACTTATTTAAGTCGACCTAAATCCCTAAGTGTAGACATAGCCAGTGGGCCGGGATGCTTTTAAACTCTATTTTGTTCTGTGTAAGCTTAAAAGTCTGTCCCCTTTTTCATCCTCTAGGCTCACTCCCTGGGCATAGATTATGTGTCTGGTAGCCTTTTTTGGAAGTGGGACCTTGTGGACCAACTGTCCTAGACTCTGAGTCTAGAGCTGATGTAGCCCAAGACTCCTGAGTAACTTAAGCATGTCCCCCAGAGTTCCACCTTTATGGGCACTCTTATATATAGTTTACCCTTTCAGGGACACAGGATAATTGCAGCAAATAGACACAGACTTAGAAGAAGGACCTCTAAAACAATCATTCTTTTCTTTAGATAGCACAAGAAATGTAAAGAGCCATGCAAAATAATAAACATAACACATTGTTCCTGGCCTCAGTTTCCTCACTATTCTTGAATGTTCTTTGGGATTTGGTCCAGGAACTTGACATTCTGCCATCTCTTCCAGTACCAGCCTTTTCTTCTGCTTCTGGCCTTTTCTCTAAATGAGAGATCCTTCCTTTAATGGGTTTCCAGGCTCCCCACACCACCTGACCGCTTGAGTCAGCTTCAAACTCCTGACTCGTGATCAAAACCCTTGGGAGATGACCTGTTGCTTGGTCACCATCCATCTGGAGCCTAGATTTGAAAAACTGGTTTGCACTGGGAGGTAGACAGTATTTTATCCAAGGGAGCAGCCTTTTGAATGGACAATGATCAAGGTTTAATGGCTTGTCATTGTTAGCTGCCAAATAGGTGCAAGAATTTCTATTGACACCTCCTGTGTGTTTCAGCTTACTATGAATGCCAAAGAGCCAAGGCGAAGGCACAGAACAGTCTCATAATCAAAATGGCGTTCAGAAACCAAAATGGAATTTATAGTTTGATATGCATACATATAGTGTTTGTAACATCAGATAGAATTCATATGTTGTACATAAACCCAAACCACCACAGAAATGTTAGTGAAAATGTTGAATTGACAGCACTGGAGACTGAAGTCTGTGGGGTGGAGACTATGTTTTCTGCCATTTGAACAATACCAAGCACATTGGTAGTGCTCAATAAATAGCCTTTACCCACAGGACCAGAAAGTATAGTGTGCAATCCATTCTATCTAACACTGCTACCCCTCTGGAATCTATCAATCAGTATCTTAGCCCTAACCAGGCAAGTCTCCCCCACGGAATGAACGGGTAGTTCTGTCTGAAAATGTAATCGACCTTTAGGGGTAGACCTTTGGAGACTGTGAGAAGAATGTCAGCTATGAATGAACCACCTGTCCACTGGGAACTTAACTGTCATCACCAAATTTACTCCACACAAGTCATCAAAATGCTACTTGGTGATAACAAACAGCTGTACTGGCCTTCCTGGGGAAAAAACTACTGGAAAAGCAAATCTCTTCTTTAAAGAAAGCAAAGGTCTTCATTTAAAATTTGCTCAGCCCTCCTCCCTATCCCCTGAAATAAAGATTTTTGTAGTGTATTTCCTGGGATACTTTATCTGGATGGAATTTTCCAGCCAAAACTTTTTTTCAGAGAAGAATGCAGATTTAGAAACAATGAAACATTTTAATTTTATGGTTCAAAATGACATTGGTTTAAAAATTTGCTTTATTTTTGTTTTAAAAGAAAAAGCAACATTTTATTTCAAAATGTGTAAAATCAAACTGAAATGTTTCAATTCAGGTCAAGCCAACCTTTCTGTTAATCCTAAATGATTTTTTTAAATGGTCTGATTCGTTGAACATTTTTGTTTTCATTTCTATACAAAATAATTTTTTAAAAAATGAACAGTGAACCAAAATTCCCTTTATTCACATAGCTTTAATCCAAATCCGTGATCTCCGGCTCCTGGATGGCCTAAATCAGCATACCTTAAAAGAAACAACAATAATTTACATCAGCTGAGGATCTGGCCCACTATGCATCATTCATCCATGCAGAGTGGTGCCAATAATGAAAACTGTTTTAAAATGTTTGTCTTTTTAAAAGCTGTTTCTTTCACTTCTTGCCAGGAAAGAAACAATGATGCCACCTTTTTATTATTATTTAAATGCTTCAGAAACTATCTCCAAGCCAACACTATCATAAATTTAGTAAGCATCCCAAACTTCATAAAGCCACTTATAACCCCAGAAATTGAGGGGTTTTGGTTGTTTTTTTTTTTAAATTGGGAGTTTTGTTTTACATTTTTACAAAAGTCAGTGTATTTTGTAAGCATGAGTTCCTGAAACGAAACAGGTCATTTAAAGAAGCAACATGGCCAATGCATAGTCCATTCCTTACCAATACTGTAGGATTGTTTCTTGGTGCTCCTTTGTCGATCTGTCTGTATCCAGCTGTTTGTCTCTTGTCTCATACTTAGCTTCTGAGCACTTTGGGACAGAGACCATTTTTTTGTTCTGTGTTTGTACAGCACTTACATAATGGAGTCCTGGTCCACACCTCACTACCGCTTTACCACGGCAATACTGATAATGATCTCCAGAAGACAGTACGTCCGTGCTGCAAGAAATGTAAGGAAAGTCAAAGAAGAACGAATGCAAGTGAGCACCCCTACAATGCAGGAATTCTGCAGAGAATTTAACAAAACTCCTGACAACTCAAACCCACACAGTTGGTTTGTAGTCAGGATTTATTGGTGAAACATGGGGATAAATTTTAAACTGTAGCTTTCCCCTTTTTATCCTCAAAGATCTTGTGTGTTGTGAATGCTATTTGGAGTTTTTTTGGTTTTTTTTAAAGATCCCCATGACATACTGCTGAGGGATAATAATAAAATCATAATGAGGTTAGGTCCTTTGGTAATGCAACTAGAGCTTTGAGAATCGCTACATTTCCCTTAACCTTGCAGCCCTGTGACCCAAGAATTTCTTAATGCCAGCTGGCAAAAAGACCTGGAGGGGTGCAGAGAGGTTACAAGAATATCCTGATTCTGGAATGTATATCCTGGTTCATCAAAGAACATCCCCTAAGATGTCAAAGGTAAGCTGGTGTCACGCTGGTTATGAATATATATATATATATTGTACTGCTATTATATAAGGAGTTGTGTATATATACTGAAACTATGTTCTCATTGTTTGTATCAAAGGTGTTAATCCACCGTAGAGGTGAAAAACTGGTTTCCTGCCAACCAGAGATGTTTATCCATCTATCTGCTGAAATATAAATTGAGTATTCTCTCATTCACAATCACCAGCTTGAGCTAAATGCAAATGAAGGACTGTGAGATTTTACAGAAGAAGAAGAACAGTAGTTGGAAATAAGTCTTATCAGTATTTCAAAGGTTTATTGGACTATATCTGGGGTCAAGGAAAGCCCCTGGTATCCTTTGCCTAAGAATTAAGTAGACAGCATATTTACATTCATGAAAATGGGATCACAAGAAGATTGGCTGAAAATATTGCACAAAGTTTGGGCTGAGATTGCTTTAGACAGGAGGTAGCCTGATAAATTGTTTAATTTCTAGAAAGCAGGTGTGGATTTTGTTTTATGTATAAAACCCTTCCGTTTTCATTATCCTTATTTACTATTTCTTCAGTCTTCATTTTTGATAGTAAACATATCCCCATTTTCACTATAAATATATTTCAGTTCTGTGGTATTATACAAGGAGCTGATACTGAGTTGAATCAACAAACTGGTGTATACTTTGGGACAGAGGCCTGGAATTTCTGTGAGTGTCTGGTGGATAAGGGGCTGGACACCACAGGAAAACATTGCAAAGGGACACAAGGATAGGATACACCTACTGTTAATTTGCAAAGCAAACTAAAGGCCGGCATAGTGCCTAGGTGGCTAAGAGATGGTGACATCAGGGAGCTGACACCCAGTTAAGCACAAGTAGTTCTTCCCCCAGGCTGGAGGTGTGAGAGGTGACAAGCCACAGTCCTGGGCCTACCAAAGACTGTTACAACCCTAATTCAGTAAATTAAACCCCAATTAATTAATTATTAATGGCTCCAATTAACCCTAATTCTGTAAACAATCCCTATTTAATGAAGTTCTTCATCACAAGCTTAACTCTAAGCAGGTACTTAACGCCATTGACTTCAGCACCGTGCACTTGCACTTTTAAGTCGACTTTAACTAAGTCGACTTAACTAAGGCTATGTACACACGAGAATACTTGTCCCGCAATAAGTTATTGCGGGACAAGTAAAGCGCTATAAATATAGCGCTTTCTCGTGTACACACGTGCACTTT
>ML685813.1:2797740-2811771 GCA_007922175.1 Pelusios castaneus | reverse complement strand
AGTCGACCTAGAGCGTCCACACTGGATGCTCTAGGTCGACTTTGTGGAGCTAGGGGGACCTTGGGCAGGTCCATGGTGGCGGGGAGGGGGAACACCCCCTGTGTACAATGGGGCAAAGGGGGACAGGGACCCTGGCAGGGCAGAGCCCTGTGTGTGATGCTGTCTGGATTTAGGGAAGCATTTATGATATTATTTTCTATGGATATCTCATAAATGCTATAATCCATAGGAACTATGTCATGTTTGGTATCAATAGAAAGGTAGTAATTTGCTGGGAATGATTATATAGTTTATGTCTATGAATTGTATTTCGATTAGAAGTTAAGAATTTGATGTTATATCCATACTTTAACTTGTGTCATTCTGGACAAATGTCTTAGAGGGGAGGGTGTGAAGAACCATTGTCTCCTTAATGTTAAGGAATCTGCCAGGTGATGTGGTCCCAGGGAGTATCCTGATGAGCCATTGAGGACATAAAGAATACAACCATTGTATCCTTAATGGCTCTTCAGTTTACTCCTTGGGACCAGATCACCTGGCAGATTCCTGAACATTAAGGAGACAATGGTTGTTCACACCCTCCCCTCTAAGACATTTGTCCAGAATGACACAAGTTAAAGTATGGATATAACATCAAATTCTTAACTTCTAATCGAAATACAATTCCTAGACATAAACTGTATAATCATTCCCAGCAAATTACTACCTTTCTATTGATACCAAACATGACATAGTTCCTATGGATTATAGCATTTATGAGATATCCATAGAAAATAATATCATAAATGCTTCCCTACATTCAGACAGTGTCACACTGTGCCCACATGCCCTGTCCTTTGGGGGTCATGCCAGGCTCCCCCTGTGCCCCCCCCGGCAGGGAGGGCATTGGTGTAGTCCTGGGGTAGCCCTAAGTCAACTTAGGGCTACCCCAGGGCTACACTGGCTTAATTCGACTTTAGAAAGTCGAATTAAGCCTTAGGTCAAGTAGAAAGGTGGTTTAATAAAGTCGACTTAATTTTCATTAAGTCGACTTTATTTTCTTTAAGTCGACTTAAGCAAACTGCTTAAGTCGACTTAAGCAAAGTGTAGTGTAGGCGCAGGGCACATTAAGTCGACTTAAGCCAAGCTTAAGTCGACTTAATTTACCAGTGTAGACGCAGCCGATGTGTCACCACTAATGTCCCTTCCTGCAGAGAAATGGATGGGACTCCCTTATTGCTCCTCTTTATAATGCAGAGGGATCCCTTTTGTGTAACTTGAGGTGCTCCTCTCTTTACTTGGAGCCTTCAGGATACCCCCAGCCAAATCATTAGTCTTCTTGAACCTAGCAAACAAATATCGCACACGCACTGGGGCAAACTAGTCTTCTTATCCCACTTAATATTGAACCTTTCCTTACTCATCATCTTGTATTATTTAGGAGGACTATCCCTCTCAACTCTATCCTTCTTCCACCCAGCAATATCTTGTCCCTTTATTAGGTACTAGCTGCTTATGCTTCTTTTCTCCCTGCTGAGATTGTCATTTACATACATTATTATAAAAGATCTGCTTTGTATGTCTAATGAACTGAAGGTATTTTTCAAGTCTTGCTGCTAGGGAAGGCAGATGATTCATATCTTTTATTGAGAGGAAAGACTGACATATGCTAAGCACATTGCCCCCATCCCTAATGAAATCATAAAGCTGGCTCTGCAGAGAAGGATCACTAGAAGAAAATTCTGTCTTCCCTTCATCCCTAAAATGGAAACCAATTGATCCTTCTATATACTGTAAATAAAGCAGCCTGTGCGTAGAGCAATGTACAGCTGAAGTAAACCGCAGAAGAATGGCTGAGGCTTAGCTAAATTTAATTAAAGTTATTCTCTTACTAATGTTCTAAACAAACCATAGCTTTTATTTCTGCCACTGATTTTAGTTTCTTTCTTTTTAGTGACAAGAAAATGTTATCTTAAGAAGATTTTTTTTTAAGTTGGTTTTCAGACGTTATCTTCTGAAGTCTATAGCACCAATTTTCTAACAACAGCTGGGGAATGGCAAATGTTCTATAAATTATAATATATGTTATAGGCTATAACCATTTGTCAGTTGAAAAAATACAGGTGCCTGTTCTGTTGTAGACAGCTGGAGAGCTGAGCAGACCTATTTAACAAGAGTTATGAAAAACAGACCAGATCCTTTTTCTTTGTCTACATATTTTAAAGGCCATTGGACCCAGATTCTGGGGTGTGATCCTGAAAGCATTCATGCTCAAACACTCTCCTTTGAGATAAGGCTTGGTTCAAGACAGGAGATTATATAATAACACGGCTACCCCTTTGGAACTTGTGTATATATATGCGGCACTAGTTACTTTGAAGGATGACAGAGCTGCATCTATAAAACTGTTCTGTTTGCTTTGAAAGGTATTAGAGTTGTTTCTTTGGCTTATCAAGAAATATAAATATTTTTGTACAAGTTCAAATCCTGTGATTTTCCCCTAGATGATGATGTATGTAGGTGTGGATCATGAGTTTTTGGAAGATTGTGGAATACAAAGGATGATAATTGAAGTTTTCAGCTGAATTTATCAGGTCATTATTTGAAACATGGAAGCAGAAGATGACTTCTTAAACTAGCTTTCAGGATGATTGGTTACTCCACATTGTCTAACAAGTGAGGAGGAAAGGAATGACATCAATATTAAAAAATAATATAGTGTATAAAAGAGATAGTTGAAAAACAAAATGAAATTTGGTAAATGTTTTCAGGAACAATTTATCCCTTTTTTCATCAAAATTTAAAATGCAAAAGATTTGAATTTCAACTTATTTTGTACTAGCTGGGACCAAATCTCACAACATTTTTCATTGAAAATATTGTGTCCATACCACCTTTTTTTGTCAGAATTCAAAATCTTGACAAAAAAATTGTCAAATTTACAAATTTTGAGATGTTGACCAGCTTGAAAGTATAATTACAACATGCTGTTTTTAATATCACCCTTTTATTTCTAAAATGTTACCTAGAATATCTTCTCAATGCAAGCTGTTATTAAAGGAAATCATATACCTACTGAAGAGACAATGGATGTGAGAAAATTAGAAAATGGCAGAAAATGAATCTTTTCATTCTTTCACTTTCACTCTAATGAAATCAACCAGAAAGAAAAGCCTTTGGGGGATATTTCCAAGCCACTTAACATAACAGCCACATTAATTTTCCTCAGACTCTTACAGTTTTTCATTTAGTAACTAGTCTTGTGTGGATTGATAGGCATGGATTCTCAAAAGGTATCTGCAGGCACCTAACTCCCATTGATTTCAGATCCTTGAAGGCTAATTTGAATCATCATAAGATTCCAGTTCCTTTTCATTTTCCCATTGTCTTTGGATCCTAGATGGTTTGTGAACCTCTGAATCCTTCCAGAACTGAGATTTGCCAGGATTTCAGTAAAATCAAGCTCCTCCCCTCATCTCACTGATCTTGTGTATTGTTCCTATAAAACTCCTTCCCTATCTTGGTGCTTACCTCAACTGTGATGCCATCTGCCCGTCACATCCTATAATGTGGCATTAAAATTCACCCATGTAATGTGACACGTGATGATGTCAGTGCATTTATAGCTTTGTAAAAAATCCTAATTGCTGTATTAGTGAATTCCACACTATGGATGAAAACTATGTAAAAATAAATTTACAAAGAGAAGAAAGGTGTATTTCAGTTACAATGAAAAGAACACAATCCACTTGTACAGAGGGGGAAGCAGGAAGATATACAGTAAAATGGGATTAAGATCATCAGCATTTTAAAAACAGACCAAAGAAATGGGAGATATTTCTTTAGCTTATTTTTAAAAACTATAACAAGGTGTACACTATGAACAGAGGAAGTTCCGTAGTCATGAAGCCTAGTTAAAGGCCCTTCTAGATTCTGTACTCTGATGCTATCCCATTGGATCTGTTCTGGTGGTGCAAAGGGGAAAGTAAGACTTGAAGAGGAAAAGAGAATTGCCCACAATCACATTGCAGGTCAATGGCAGAACTGGGATTAGTACCAATATTGCCCAAGTCCCAGTTTAATATTCTATCCTTTGGGAGCATTCCACTCCCTCCTCTGCTCTGAAACAGTTAAAGATACTGACTTTCACAAAATGCAGCAAGCCCTGTCTAATTTCTTTCTTGTTTGGAGATGGTTGAAGGTATGTGTTGGATGAACAGTGGGGTATTCTTTTCGTATTTGATTGCCTGGTTGCTTTATTATTTTGTTCTCGTGTTGGGATTAGTTCAGGCTGGACTTGCTATTTTAATTATGATGCCTGGATTATGTAATTTTAAATAGAGCTGGTCAGAAATATTTTGATGAAAATGTTTTGACCAAAAAATGGCTTTTTGAATGATTTTGAAAATTATTTTCAGCAAAAACCAAATTAAAAGAATTATTTCATCTTGAATCCAAAAGTTTCAATCCTTTAACATAACTGGAACATTTTTCAGTTTTTCTTTTAATCCTGACTTTCTCTTCCTTTTTCCCCCTCAATACCACATTTTTCAGTAGACTAAAAGAGGTAAGGTAGGGATATAAAGTAAAAAAACAGACATATTTCATTTTTTTTAATTGTCTAAAAAATTTTTTAAATCTCCATAGAATTTAAAAAAAAAAAATTCTCCTGAAAATAATTGCCAGTTTTCAATTGGCCATAGCATAAAGCATTTAGAACTCTACATAAACTGAAATAAATACAATTAAAATTAAGTGAGAGACCTAAAATACATCATCCCATAAAACTTTATTTTGTTGTTTACATGTCCCTTTGATACTCTAATAGTCTCCACAATAACTCCTAGAGTAGTTTTAAAATCCCGGTTGATGCACTGGATACCCCAAACACAGTAACCTATGGATGCTGGGCCGACTGCCATTGCAAGTATGGAAGTATATGTGACATGGACATGCATATACCGTCTGTTGCCTTTGTTTTCCTGCAAGCTCTGTTCTTGATTCTAATCCCTTCCCAGCTCAGAAGAACAATGTTCTTCTGTGTGGGTCAATGTTCCCTCTAAGGTTTGGCAGCTTGTGTGCAAAATTTTCAAGCCGTGTGCAAAACTTTTTCTGAATAAAATTTTTGTGCAAACTCACACGACAGAAATTATAGGCATTAATTGAAGTTAAAGTGATTGTAAACAGAATTAATTAATTGTGTTTAATTAATTGAATTTGAATGAATTTTGAATTGAAATTTAATTTTTAGAAAGGTTTTTATTTAAAATTAATTTTTAAAAAGCTTTTTAAAAAGGAAGGAAGGAAGGAAGGAAGGAAGGAAGGAAGGAAGGAAGAGAAAGAAAAAAGAGAAGGAAGGAGGAGAAAAAGAAAAAAGTAAGAGAAAGAAGAAAGGAAGGAAGAGGAAGACGAGAAGGAAAGAAGGAAGAGAAAGAAGGAAAGAAGAGGAAGATGAGAAAGAAAGAAGGAAGGAAGAGGAAGACAAAGAAGAGAAAGAAGAAAGGAAGGAAGAGGAAGACAAAGAAGAGAAAGAAAAAAGGAAGAGAAAGAAGGAAAGAAAAAGGAAGGCAAACAAGAGAGAGAAAGGAAGAAAAAAGAGAAGGTAGGAAAAGAGAGGTGGAGAGAAGGAAAGAAGTTAGGGAAGGAAGGAAAAAAAAGGAAGGCGAAGAAGAGAAAAGGAAGGCAAGAGAAAGGAAGGCGAAGAAGAGAAAAGAAAGAAAGAAAGAAAGAAAGAAAGAAAGAAAGAAAGAAAGAAAGAAAGAAAGAAAGAAGCCAAGGCCACTGGCGGCGGGGACCTGAACGCGGCCCCGGCAGGGCAGACCCCGGCACGGGAGGCCGATCCTGGCCCCATGCCGGGAGGCCGAGGCTGTCGGCGGAGCGGAGCCGGCCCTGGCCCCAGCCCCGGGCTGGGAAGTCGAGGCGGCCGGCGGGTGAGAACCCAGTAGCCTGCTCTGGCCGCGGCCACCCTGCTGCCCCGGCCGCATGGGGTAGGCAGGCAAGCAGGCACGCGCGCATGCCCCGGCCCTGAGCCTGCCTGCTCCACCCTGGGGGCGGGGAGGGCCAGCCCAGAGGCCGGGCTTGGGCCGGGTCTGTCGCGGCAAAGCCGCAGCCCGGGGAGTCTGCAGGGAGCGGTGGGGGCTGCCGGCCTGCGCAGGGGTCCCTCACTGCTGCGCAGGGGTTGCGACGGCCGCTGCGCGGCCACATGCCTGCGCAGCTTAGAGGGAACACTGGTGTGGGTATATCTTCACTGGTGGCAACAAAGTCTCTGCCATAAGACCAATTCTTCGGGATCGATTGAGCGGAAGTGGAGATCTACTCAATCAATCCGGAAATCAACTTCATACATTCACCCCTGGAAAAAAAAATAATGCTGGATTGACAAGAGGGCATTTCCTGTTGGCGCAACATAGTGGGGACGCTGCACTCATTAGAATTTAGGAAGGCGATGGGAGATACTCAAGCTACTCTACATAGCTTACCTATCTTTGCTTGACTGCTGCCAAATTTCATAGTAAGTATAAAACAGGCCTGTGTTGTAATTTGAGTTGGAATTTTAACACCTGAGTGTGTTCAACAAAACAAAGATCCACAGCAGGCCCTGGGCACAGTCAAAAGTTTGTCCACCCTTAGTTTTCAATTCACTGCAGCCATCACTCTCGAGGCCTGGTGTATCGTTTTAGACCTAGCCTACTGCTGTAGGAACAAAAATGAAATGTAAAGGGCATCAGATTTTGCATCTATTAACCTTTCAATTATCTCTTTAATAGAAATGTAATTTGTCTGATGAAAAGGGGTTTGAATTTTAAAAAATTTCCTTCTGGACATAATCTTTTATTCTGGCTTCATGATACATTATTGAAATTTATACAAACAGGAATAAGAGTCAGTGAATGCCAGTTATAACTGTCTCCTTCTGCTTTCCCTGATCCTTGCTGAAGGGTGGGCGGCTGGATACCGACCTGTCAATTACAGCAAGGAAAGCTTTACCCTTTAAATATTCTGAAAAGGGCCAGGCCACATACACATAACAGATGGGGAATTTGGATTTATGGTCAAGTTAGAAGACAGAGTTTACGTTACTTTCTCCCACCATCATCATCATCAGTGCCATCACCGCTGTAGAATAAAAAACCATTTTGGAAACATTTCACATGGAGCTGCATATGAACATACATATCAATGGGACAAGGAAAACAACTGATTTTTTTTTAAAGTCGAAATAACTTTTAGAAAACAAATCAAAAGAAGATTTCGATTTTAGTTGTCAAAGAAAACAACAAAGATGGGCCTTAATCTCTTCCTCCTTCCCAAGCAAAAAATGGATAGTATTTCAAAGATAAAGAAACCCTTTGTGAAATTAGAAATCTTTTTAATATCAACCATTTAATGTTTTCCCTGAGCTGCAAGGAACTTCAGAAGGCAACCTCTATAGTAATAGATCCTACTCAGATAGTGGGCAAACTTCATAAGCGCTAAAGCTATTTATTCCAGAATTATTTCAGCAAATATCAGGCAAGTGCTTAGTAACATGTATAATGCTATATAATGGTAATAGGCCCAATTATTAGAATGATCTGGACTCTTTGGCAATTTGATATGCATAATACAGCATGTTAATGCTAGGCTCCTTGGCAGCTCTTAAAAGATGAGATAATGCAGCTGGCAGCCTGAAATGGGAGCAGCTGGGAGAGGAATACTTGGTTTCTATATATTAAAACATTTAACTTTTGGTACCTAAAGGGAACAATGTTTGTTTAGAGCTAATGAATAACTCTCCAATAATGACAATTTGTAATGACAGCTTTTATTATGGTCTGCTTAATCCTTAAATTCAGCTTTGTCCTTTTGGGCCATCTGCTGTTGATTTTTTTTAAATTATTATTTATTTACTTCCTTTTAGCATCATGCACTTCAAAAATTTTAGTTCTACAAACATGGAGTGTCTTGAAGGAGATGATTCAGTAATAAAATGAGTAGACTAGCGTATATGAGTGGGCAGACTGAGATTTTACCCGGGATCTTTTCTGCATGGATTTGTAAGGCATTCCCCCAAACCACATTCGACTGATACTGGCATATATGCAGGTCTGGTTGGATGCATTTTCCCTCAAGCATTTAACTATATAAGCATGGGAAAAATGCCACTTTTTCCCATTGAATGAATGTGATCTATTTTTGCTAGTGAAATTATAAGCTGCTGTCTGTACAAACTTCTAACAAACAGATGTCAGTTTTCCGCCAATGATTTGTCTGGTTCCTCAGGCAGTATCCAGCCAAGGAGCTGGCATATTTCTTGAAGGCACATGTCTTATGTGTACAGGTAGTGTTAGAGTTTATGCCATGATATTGTTGATGACTGATATTACTCTTTCACCTTTCAATATATCTTCATAACATGGTAGCAATACATTCTTGTGCCTATAACACATACCAAACAACATCACCAGGACTTCAGAAGAGAAAATGAGAGGTGAAAAAGCCAGGAAAACAAGAAAATTTAGCACTACCACCACAATTACTCCCACAGGCACTAGGACAGCTTTAAAAAAATGCTATGTAATAAAAGAGATAGATGAGATGCAAATTGCCATGGATGGTGTGATACTTCTGGTGTGTGTCAGTAGATTTCTTGTTGAGAAAAGAGATCGTTTTTTAATGTGATAAGCTGTATTCCTATGGTTAATGAGTACTTGAGAGTAAGAGAAGGAGCTATTTGAAACTGAAGTTTAACCCACTGATGATCCTTAGTTCTGCTCTACTCTAAAAAGATAGGTCGACCCAGTTACTTCACTCAGGGGTGTGAAAAATTGAAACCCCTGAGATATGCAGTTAAGTTGGCCAACCACTAGCTTATCTAGGACATAGTTGATGGAAGAATTCTTCCATCAAACTATTTATTGCCTCTCAGGAAGGTGGACTACCTATACCAGTGGGAGAACCCTACCATGATTGTGGATAGTGTTTACACTGAAGCACTACGGTGGCACAACTGCAGCAACACAAAACTGTCACTACAGTGTTTCAAGTGTAAACAAGCTGCAAGTCATTTTACGACACACTTGTCTAGGAGTAGGTCTCTCTGATGCAGTTGTCACATTCCAAATGGATTAAGAAAACGTCCTGTCCCTAAAAGGAAGAAGTATATTCTCATTGTCAAGGCACATGAGAGAGGAAACTTGGTACAGTTAATTGATCTTTCATGGGCTACCTGGGTGGCCTTGAACAAATCACTTTATTTATGCTTCAGCTTACTCACCAGTAAAGTGAGAGTGAAAACTTAGATCACATTTGTAATAATTCACCTCTCAGGGCTGGTTCAAAGTTAAATGTGCTCATGTCTGTATACCAATTATGGGCCACAGAAAGAAAGTGCTTCAGTATATAAGTGCAAAGGATACTTATAAAATTCCCCTTGTAGTTTGAAACAAATTTAGTTCACTTCTTCACTTTTCATAGAAAAAATTGTAAGTGCTTCATAATGGCTGTTACATTACTTCCCCAAGGTGCACTATGTGCTACTTCAGTACACTATACAGACAAGGGATTATTTAGATGAGTCTAACCTAAAATCCATATAAAACCACCAAATGGTTTGTTTTGGGAGAGCTTTTTGGATGGAGATGAATCAAGACCTACATCTCAAGCAACCACTTTGATCCAAATACCCCTGAATTGTAGGCTATTTCATCTAGATCTGCATTTTGCAACAATTTTCATGTAGTAGTAGTAAGGGTTGCCAAATTGCTAGATTTTTCCAGCATCATCCCCTTTTTGAGATACAGTTTTCCCAGGACAACTAAGTCTACTTGGGACAGTAAAATTCCCATTTTTTGTCAGCTGAGTCCCCTCTTGGGTTGCTGCTTGGTGGTCCTGTCTTCCTCCTCCTCCATGGCACTGCTGGTCTTTCTTCCCCGCAGCTGATCTACTGCTCCCCAGCAGGATTTGTTAAGCTGTCCTTCACCAACAAGCTGCTGAGGGTAGTGGAAAGAGCTCCAAGCAGTGGATCCACAGCACCCTCCTTCTCACCATGGTGGCAGCTGTTCCTGGTCAGCAGACCTCCACTTCCTCTCATAGGGTGCATCTACACTTACAAATTAAGTCGACTTAAGGAGGCTTAAGTCGACTTAAACTACTCTGCGTCCACGCTGGGCTTTCCTTAAGTCGATTTAAGCATTTCCTTAAGTTGACTTTTAAGGAAAAGTTAAGTCGACTTAATAACACCTCCTTTTAGGTCGACTTAGTGCTTAAGTTGACCTTATTAAGCCAGTGTAGATGCAGAGTAGCCCTAAGTCAACCTCCATGGCCTCCAGACCTCCCTCCCAGGGTTTCTGGCACAGGAAGAGGCTGCCCTGGCCAATCACAGGGCAGGACACAGCCCTGACTACCCTGCTTCTCAGAGCTGCCCAGGCCTGCCATCTGGGAAGATGGCTGAGCAGAGCAGCCAGCGCCGCAAGTGGGGCCCATCCTGGAGCCACCAGGAAATCTTGGACCTGCTGGCCATTTGGGGAGATGAGGTAGTCACTTCCCAGTTGCAGGGCAGCCCCTGCAACCGGGAGGTGTATGCCTCCATCTCCCAGGCTCTGGCTGCCAAGGGCCACACCCAGAACACCCAGCAGGTCCGGGTCAAGATCAAGGACCTTGCCAGGGCTAGCAAAAGGCCCGGGAGGAGACGCTCCGGACAGAGGTAGCCCCCACCAGCTGCCGGTATTACCGACAGCTGGATGCCTTTCTGGGGCAGGAGAGCAGTAGTTTCCCAGCCCACACCATCGACTCCGCCAAGACCCCCCCTCAATGACGACCAGGAGGAGGGATTGGTGGATGAGACTGTGGTGCTGGAGGAAGGGGAGACCAATCAGCAGCAGGACACCCCACCAGCCCCGGAGCCTGCCACCAGCCTGAAGCTCATCCCTGCCCCAATGGCAGACACCACCACCGAGGAGGAGGAGCATTTTCCCCCACTGAAGAAGGCCCAGGAGAGGGGACATCACACCAGCCACCTGCTGCACCTGCTGGTGAGTGCTCCCTCCCTATCTCCCTGTGGGCAGGGCTGGGCATGTCTATGGCACAGGGACTGCAGGGTGACATGGCCCAGGGACAGACACAGATGAGGGGGGAGCAGAGGGCTTTCCACAGGGGCAGAGGGGCTGAGGGCTGTGTGGCCGGGGGGTGGGGAAGGCAGAGCTGAGCGGTGCAGTGGTATGTCTGGAGTTGGGGGTGGGAAGCACCGTAGGCGGGAGCACCAAGGCCAGACAGAATGCACCCGACACCGGTGGCACGTGGCCTCAGGAGAGACCCCCAGGGCAGGGCTGCCTGTAGCTCAGCACCATGGGCACT
Source organism: Pelusios castaneus (assembly GCA_007922175.1). Classification (NCBI taxonomy): domain Eukaryota; kingdom Metazoa; phylum Chordata; order Testudines; family Pelomedusidae; genus Pelusios; species Pelusios castaneus. Next base: position 2,800,458 of record ML685813.1, on the reverse strand, counting down.
GCACCCGACCTGGGCAGCAGAGCAAGCTGGCGTGTACCAAGGGGTCTCTGTCCCAAAGGACAGGGAGTGAGAAGCAGGGGATGGTCAGGGGACAGCAGCTGCTGTCAGGCTTCACACCGCACCAGCTAATGGGAGGGACTCTCTTCTTTGCTTCTCCACAGCAGCCCCTGCGCCCTTGACACGCGGCACTCCCGGCGCCCCACCAGGCCCGATCAGGAGGAGGAGGAGAGTGCGTCGCTCGCGGGATGAGCTCCTCGAAAACCTGATCCGTGTCAGCGAGGAAACCGAGGCATGCCTAGTGGTGTGGCAGGAGCAGGAGGATGCCGACCGGAGGGTCAAGCAGGGGCTGTGGAGGGGCAATCAGAGGCTGCTCAAGCGAATGCTCGACCTCATAGAGCAGCAGACGCAGTCCCTGGAGTGCCTGGAGGAGCTCCTGTTCTCTCAGGGCCCCGCCCTGCGCCCCAGAGGCAGCCCTCCTAACCGGTGGGCCAGGACCTGGGGCGGATGTCTGCAGTCCCGGGACCTGCCTTCTGGAGGCCACTAGCACCGGCCCCTCCTCCCAATCTCCCGACCCTCCTCACTCCCCCCGACCCTGCAGCTCCCAACCCCCAGTTCCCCCTCTGAATAAAATCCCTGAACAGTTATACAGTGTGTTGTGCTTTTTATTGGTGTGGGGACAGGGGGGAGACCTGCGCTGTCCCATGGGGGGAGCGGGGCCCACGGCCAAGTGGCCAAAGCGGGGCCCCACCTGTGGGGGGGGGCATGGCGGGTCGAAGCCTGCTCCGGTCCCGGCTCCGGCTGGGAGGCCAGGGCTGCCTGTGTGGGGGGCTGGAGCCGGAGCCGGCTGCCGGAGAGGGAGCCAGCCGTGTGGGGCAGGTCGGCCCAGAGGCCGGGCCCCACATGCTCTGCCCTTGGGCCTGCCTGCTCCGCCCTGGGGGCGGGGCGGGCCAGCCCAGGGGCAGGGCATAGCCCTCCCACCCCACCCCGCCCCGCTGCTTTCAGCTGGGTGCCAATGGCAGCGGGGTGACCGTGAGAGGAGGGGCTGGGAGCGGGACAGCGCGGGGCCCACGTACCCATGGGGCCCGGGGCGATTGCCCCATTCACCCCCCCCCAGGGACGGCGGAGACGGGTGTGGGGGGGGCAGCCATGGACAGGCGGTGAAGGTGATGGGGCCTGGGAGCAGGCCCACCCCTCAGCGCTCCTGGCTGTCACAATGGGCCCTCAGTGCATCCTGGATGACCAGTGCTCGCTGCTGGGCCTGCTGCCTCCGGGGCAGGGTGACATCAGGCTGCTCATAGTCGGCGGCGAGCCACTCAGCCTCGGCCTCCCAGGCGTGAGGACCCTTTCCCCTCGCAGCTCTCAGAGGTTGTGCAGGCAACAGCAGGCGCTGACGACCTCGGGGGTGTTGCTCTCGCCGAGCTGCAGGCAGGTCAGGAGGGCCTCCAGTGGGCCTTGAGGCAGCCAAAGGCACGCTTGACAATGCTGTGGCACCGGTTGAGCCTCTGGTTGAAGAGGTCCCTGCTGGCATCGACCATGTATGGCTTCATCAGCCAGGGGAGCAAGGGGTAGACGGCATCCCCCACGATCAGGACGGGCACCTGCACGTTCCCAAGGGTGATGCTGTAGTCGGGGAAGAAGGTGCCCGCCTGCATGTACATGTACAGGGCGGAGTTGTGCAGGATGCGTGCATCATGTGTCTTCCCTGGCCAGCCCATATAGATGTTGTGGAAGTTCCCGCAGTGGTCCACGAGGGCCTGCAGGACCACAGAGTAGTAGCCCTTCCTGTTGACATAGTCCGTGGCCCGGTGGTCTGAGGCTCAGATGGGGATGTGGGTGGCGTCCACAATGCCCCCACAATTGGAGAAACCGAGTTCAGCGAGGCTATCAAGGAGTTCGTGTTTGCCTGTTGATTGCCCTGCAGACCTACATGAGGGCGGTCCCCACGGTGGCCTTCCCGATGCTGAACTGCTGGGCCACGGAGCGGTAGGAGTCCGGGGTTGCCAATTTCTACACGGCAATGGCCACTCACTTGTCTACGGGCAGGGCGGGTCAGATTCTGGTGTCCATGCGCTGCAGAACCGGGGTGAGCTCACGGACCATCTTGAGGAAGGTCTGCTTGCTCATCCTGAGGTTCTGCAGCCACAGGTTGTCGTCCCAGGTGGTGAGGATGATCTGCTCCCACCAGTCACTGCGGGCCTCACGTGTCCAGAAGCGACGAGGCATGGAGCGCACTGCTATGAGCGTGGCAGCTTGCTGGGGCAGCAAGATGGGGGGCAGGCTGTTGTCTTCCTCCATGCTGGCAGGTTGCCAGACAGGCCTGCTCCACAGCTGAATAAGCCTTACCAATAGCTGGCAGGTGTCGCGCAGCTGCCTGGCAAAGCGCAGGAGAAGAGACTGGTCCATGACCTGCTCAGGCTCCATGTTGCCAGACACAATGGGGAAGGCGCTGAGCTCACTTGCTCTTTTAAAGGAGTGGCCAGGGGGGAGGAAACCTTCTCTGCTGCCACACTTCCCACAATGCACCCCTCCAACCCCCTCCCAAAGTCGATTTAAGAGTAGTATAGACTTTCTAAGTCGACTTAATAAAGTCTGCTTTAAGTCGACTTAAGAGTCTAGTGTAGACTCTCTGGGTGCGTCTACACTAGTAAATTAAGTTGACTTAAGCAGTCTTAAGTCAACTTAATTTACTCTGCATCCACACTGGCGTTTCCTTAAGTC
>ML685813.1:2760345-2797340 GCA_007922175.1 Pelusios castaneus | reverse complement strand
AGGAAGCTGCTAGTGGCTTGTCCTGGGGAAAGCCAGTCCCATGCGGGACTGGCTTTCAGCAGGACAAGCCACTAGCGGCTTGTCCCGCTCCCTTGGTCCCAGGGAGAAGGGAGCGCAGGGCTCCCTCCTAGCCAGGACCCAAGTGGTCCTGGCCAAAGGGCGCCCCACGGGTCCCTTCTCTCCAGGACCCCCGCGGGTCCTGGCAAAAAGGGAGCTGAAGCACCAGCAATTGCTGACACGGAGGCACTCCAGCTCCCGGGAAGCCTCCAGGGGCTGCCTGGCAGCTGTAGCATGGTTCCAGCCAGAAGGGAGCCGCAGGGCTCCGTTCTGGCCTGGACCTCTGGGGTCCTGGCAGAACGAAGCCCGTGCTCCCTTAAGCCGGACCTCTGGGGGTCCCAGCAAGAAGGACGGAACAGCTCCCTTTTTGCCGGGACCCGCGGGGGTCCCAGGCAGAGGGGAGCCACCGGCTTCCTTCTTCCCGGGACCACTCGGTCCCAGCTAGAAGGGCTCCCTTCTGCCAGGGACGTGACCTGTCCCGACCAGAAGGGAGCCAAGCGGTCCAGGCCTTGCTGCCTCGGGGAGTGCCAGCCCCATGTGGGGCTGGCTCTCCCTGGACCTAACTAGTCGACTTAGAGAGTCTAGTATAGACTTTCTGAGTCGACTTAGTAAGGCCCACTTTAAGTCGACTTAGGAGTCCTGTGTAGACTCCACTTAAAGTCGACTTATTAAAGTCGAGTTATTTAAGTCAACCTAAATACCTTAGTGTAGACATAACCTCTAAGTCTTAATAAGATTTAATAAGGTCGACTTAAAGTCAACTTAATAAAGTCAACTTAACTTTCTAAGTGTAGACATAGGAACCATCTCCTATTCCCCCACAACTCCTGTGCTCCCTAGCCCTAGCCCAGGGATGTCCTGGCTTTTTCTACCACAGAAGGTGCAACCCTCATAGTAATGTACTGTATGTTTCTTCCTCTTTACATTCACTTTAACTGCCTCCATTTAAACCTCACTTCCTTTCATCAACTTCTGCATAGTCCTTTTCTTTCAGGCTGAAAATATACCCCAGTGCAGAGGGCCCAGGACACATAAGTCTTATGTTAGGTACTTGAAGAGTCATGGAGGACCTGGAAATCTCACTGTCACTGATAGATAAGTTTATGTGGGAGTAGGACATTTGCCTTTTTCACTACACTCCATCTGTAGCAGATAGAGATGGTCTTGTGGTTGAGGAGCTAATGTGGGGCACAAAATTCAGTTCCCGGCTTTACTATAGAGTTTTTATATGACTCTGAGCAAACCACTTGAACTCTTTGTCCCTCAAGGTCCCATCTGTAACACAAGTTACTAACCTTCCTAACCTAAATGGTTGTTCTGAGGGTAACTCCATTCATATAAGCACCTACCTAGACAGAATGTTCAGACACAAGTTTTATTGAAGAACCAAATACTTGTGTCCACGGAAACAGGATTTTATCCAGTATATGGTAAAGAGCAAACTTTACTTATAAATGAACATTCCTTGGGAAAGTGCTTACAGCTCCCAGATAATGGAGAAGCCTCTTTTGTTTTTTTTTTATGAATTAGCTACAAAAAAAACCAGCATCTTGAATATAGCTGTGTTTCATATAACAAAGATAGGGTGTTTTGATTTTTTTACCTTTTAATTGATTTTCATTGCATTACTCACATTGCGTGGTACATCTAGCACCAGCCTGTCCATGAAGGCTAAGTGTAACAGATTAAAACAGCTCTGTCTATGAGCATGTATTTAATCATCCGTAATGATGAACTAAATATAGCCAGGAAAAAATAATAACAGCTATAAGTGCACATCACACTATAGATTTCACAGCACTTCATTTATGAAGTTTCTTTTCAGCTATTGAACAAAATTAATCAGAAAAAATTCTTTAAGAATGCGTCTCTGTTATATGTAACCTGGACTGGCTTGTAATTCTAAATCTTTTTAGAAACAGACTTAGATTAGATCACTTATATTAGTCAGGAAAAATCAGTGTTTACATAAAAAGCCTTCAAGTGTATGCAACAGAGTTTTTAAAACAAATCTCTTTTCCACTGGGGCACATTAGTCTGGGAAACCTGCCAGGTCACCTAACAAATGAACTTCCATCTGCTATGTAAGATCCAAACCCACTCCAGCTTCATTACATCTGACCCAAACCGGAATATTCAGCATGGATATTGAAGGATTGCACCCTGGAAAGCATTTAAATCAGCTAGTGCATGGTTTCCCAATAGCATTCACGAGTCATCATACATAGACAGTAAACACATTAGTCCTGTGTTAATGTCAGCTTCTCCATTCAGAGCAAGCCAACACCTTTGCTATGGGAAATTGGTTCAGAGAGATGGCTAGTTATGCCTCAATATACTATTAAGAAGTGCCATGCTGAAAGAAATCAATTATCCACCTAGTGCTGTGCCCTGTCTCCCATGGCAGCAGGGCCAGATCAATGCAGGAGCTGAAGCCCTGGTCTAAAGAGGGGCCCCAGGCTGCAGCCCCTAAATGATCCGGCCCCTGCCAGCCCACTCAGCCTAAAACAGCACCAACAGGGCCTGGGAGGCTGGTGCCGGTGCTGGGGAGGCTATGGCCCTGGAGCCAGAGGCCAGGCTTCACAGCGCCCCCTACCCCACCCCCCAGCCCATCTGGTCTGCCCCTGGGGGCAGGGTGGGCCGGTATGTGTCCGCTCTACTTAGCGAGCTGGACGCAGTGCCTCCTCTGGCGCAGCCAACCAGGGCCAGAGGCTCTGGAGGGCTGCACTGGAAGTTGCACCAAGTGCCACCTGGCCCCATCCCCAGGGGCAGACCAGCTAGACCGGGGCCAGGGTGGGAGCACCACAGAGCCCGGCCTCTAGCCCCATGCCTCACCCCCCCAGTGCCAGCCCACCAAGGACCCAGATGGGGACCCATGGTGGTGAGGAGCTTGGGCCCCCAGCTGGGGGCTGCAGTCCAGGACCCCAAGGCCCCTTAATCTGGCCATGTATGGAAGCGAATGCCAAGTACTTCTGGGTAAGGTATAATACCTTCAGAATTACAGTGTAGGTCAGACTTCACACCGTAGGAGTCATGAAAGGTATCAAGGAGTTGCAAACTCCTGCCCTTCACATATTGCTAAACTGCAGAGCTCTGATGAGCGTGCTGGTATGAAGAAGGGGTCCCATTATGGAAAAAGTTGAAAATAATTGATTTAGTTAGTAATTATTGAGAACTATGTGCGAGCAAGGTAGGAATCAAACAGCAGCCTTTTAGGGATCTTTACCTGAGAATTTGACTCTCTAAGTCACCCAGTCATGCTTCATTTATTAATTTAATTTTGCCAAATTCATTTTGTCTTTATTCACCTTTGGTATCATTTTGAAAGCCAGTATCCTGTGGCAAGCACTGTAGATGGTGGACAGCTGGTGGATTCTGTGAGTTCTCTTCTCCATTTAGTCAGTTCTCATCTCATCCTGGTTTGCTTTTATTCCTTTTGACTTGGTCTTAATTCCTTTTGATTTGGTACGAGCCCAGGAATCAGCTCATTCCTTGAATATATTACCTCCTGGCCTCTTGCGTAGCATTATGATGACCACTGTCTCATCTCGGAATACATTTATAATCCTTTTCAGCTCAGGAAAAACTCCTTTCTATTTTACTAACCCCTTGTACCCAACAATCTACACAAGTATAAGGCCAATTGGGGCAAGAGCATGTCCTTATGACCTTTCTTTTTTTCTAAGTCCTTGACCCCTGCCTCTCATCTCCAGCATGCACAGCCATGCTCTCTTATGTGCCCACATTCTAGATGTAAACACTATCTAAAATGGGTTGTTCAGCCATAGATATTTCTCTCATCTTGCCGCCAAGCCATCATCCCCTGCTTCCTACTTCGACTAACTGCTCTGTGAGAAAAGGGGGAAAGGTTTCCAGCCGTTCCTAGGGAGACTGTTACAACAGTGAGAAGGCCTCTAGGATTCACTTTTGTCTCATGGCCTCATTATCTGCAAAGTAAAGATGTCAGCTTAGATTTTCAGAAATTACTAGGGATTTTGAGTGTTTCCATTTTTGGGCGCCCAACTTGAGATACCTTAAAGAGGCCTAGTTTTCAGAAAGTACTGAGCACCCACCTTCTGAAAACAATGCCCCTTGGAGTTGTCTCAAGTCAGGCAATCAAAAACTGAAGAATCCCAAATCACTAATCACTTTTGAAAAATATGGCCATATTGGTTCTCCTGTCAAGAGCTCGCTATATTCTATCTTTCTCTGCTCTGATTAGTTTATCTCAAGAGCTGTTAATAGCCTTTCCTGTTCTTAGCAAAGCGAGAATGGGCCTGTGTCTGAAACACAATCCTGGCACTTTGGGTTCAATTCTCAGCTCTGCCAGGGACTTCATCTATAATCCTAGACAGTTTGCTGAATTTCTTTGTGCTTCAGTTGCCTAGCTATAAACTATACTTCCCTACGTGAGAAACATAGGGTGAGGTTCTCAAATATTATGGTGAAGGGCGGAGGGCATATAAATAGAATGCAATGATTAAGGGTTGTCGTTACTCCATGTCTCTTACTTCTCTTGAACTGGTTTTCTAGGACTTCTAGCATTTGATGTTACTAACCCTTTACTGGTCTCTAAAATAGCTTTTACCTACTGTTGGTGAATGTATTGACAAATGGCTATGGAAGTTGGATACAATCAGTGCTGCTTTGTACAACTCTGGAACAAGATAATTAAAGAATTACACAAATAAGTAGATGTACAGCACTGGGTCTTGTGCTCAAAGGAAGGAGCATGGCTGTTTTTTTCAGGATAAAATATGGAAACACATTGAAGTATGGGTAGCTGTTTTATGTGCCTCATCCTCATTCTTTAGGGGGACTTCCACTTGGATTTTTAAGAAAATGTCAGGCAATACCTTGATGCTATTGTTGTTGTTTCCAGGCCCTTTGTTCCCACACCACTACATCATAATACAAATCCCATTAATATTTAACTTTACATTTATAAATGATTAGAACTTCATTGTGTAGCTTGCAAAGATCATGCTACAATTGCTATGGAGTCTATCAATGAATCCGGCACAGGGCCCAGTTGTTTACATATGTAAATAATCGCATAAAGTTAAGTTTAAATGTTTGGGTCACAGTGCTATTAAGTATAGCGCAGGCTGATATCCAGGGATTAACATAAGTGGTACTCAGGTACTCATGAGCGCCAAACTTTTCAAAAAGCACACTGAAAACTTTCTCCAAAGGCTCACATGCACACCAGCATACCCGTACAGCCCCAGGCTCACCCCCCCTTTGCACTCCCAGCCCCTCCTGCTGGTGGCCCAGCTCCTGGGCTGGATGATACAGCTGCCACCACCAGCCCCGAACCGTGCTGCCTCTGCTGCTGCCACCTGGTGGCTCTAGGCCAGCTCCTCCCTTCGGCATCGCCGGTCCCTGGCTGGGGCCAAATGTCGTGACCAGCCTCCTCCCCAACACCCATCCAGGTTGGGGCCAGCCACTGTGGGCCCTGAACTGGGGCAGCCGCTGCCCCCTGCCGCCTACCTGAGAGGAGGGATTTAACTTTCCCACCACTTCTCCTGCTCTGCAGCAGGTGCCTCAGCTACATTCTGCAGAGCAAGAGACTTAAAAGAGCCAGCGCAATTCTTTGCACCTGCGTTGCTGGCTCGGGACTCAGGGCACTGGCTTGGACACTCTGGGCTTGTGCCCCCTGTGCTCAGCACCAGCGACGCCCCTGGAGTGAACCCTGAGGTCTGTCCATGTTCAAGGCCAAGGAAGGTATTTAATACCCAACCCAGAGCCACTATAAGAGAGACTCTGAGTGACATCCAGGCAGGGGGGTGGTGGTGGTGTGGGTGCCCTGTCCCAGCCAGAGCTGGGCTGTAAGGCTGCTGCCAGGGACCAGCAGATGCCGCATACTGGGTAACTGCAGGGGAGGGGAAGTGTGTGTGTGGGGGGGGGGGGATTTGTGCCCCCCCAGCTTTATGTCCCCCCTGCAAGTACAGACTCCCCTCCCCAGTGCAGGTGGGGGGTGGGTCTGGAACTCTGGGGGGTGGCAGCATGAGGAGCTGCAAATGTGATGTCCGATAGCCAAGTACCAAACAATTTCTGCTGGTACTCACTGTAGAACCTGATGTGAAAAATTATGTCAACCCCTGCTTATACCAGTACAGAATATAAAGGCTATCAGTATCACTTCCTGATTTTGAAATTTATTTTCCTACAAGGTCAGGGGATATTTTTTGGCAAAGAAATACTCAGTTTTTGCATTGATACTATTTGTATGATGACTGATATTCACACCATAGTTAGATAGGCTATGTCTACACTTGGAAAGATAGGTCGACTTTATTAAGTCGACTTTAAGTTGACCTTATTAAGTCAAGTTAGAGAGTCCACACAGGACTCTTAAGCTGAGTTAAAGTTGACCTTACTAAGTCGACTTAGAGAGTCTACACTAGACTCTCTAAGTGGACTGGTTAGGTCCAGGGGAACACTCCCCAGGCTACGGGTGCTCATCCTGGGGAGACCCAGCCCCGCATGGGGCTGGCTCTCCCTGAGACAGGCAAGCCGCTCGCAGCTTGTCCCGGGGAGAGCCAGCTGCACAGGGCTGGCTCTCCCCATAGGGACACACAAGCCACTTACGGCTGGCGGCATGTCCCAGGGAGAGCTGGCTCCGTGGACCGGCTCTCCCGCAGGGACAGGCAAGCCGCGAGTGGCTTGTCCCGGGGAGAGCTAGATCTGCATGGGCTGGCTTTCCCCGAGACAGCAAGCCCCCAGCCCCGAGCAGTCCCAGGGAGAAAGGAGCGCAGGGGAGGACCCTCCTGGCCGCGACCACTCAGGTCCCGGAGAGAAGGGAGCCCCGCGGTCCCTTCTGGCTGGGACCGCTTGGGTCCTGGGGAGAAGGGAACCACAGCCTGAACTCCCTTCTTTGGGACCGAGCTGTCCCAGGCAGAAGGGAGCACCGTGCCAGCTGCGGGTTTGGGTACAAAGAAGTAGGGGCTCCCCAGGGGACAAGGGAGCCACGGTGGCTCCCTTCTGCCAGGGAGCCATGTGGGGCTCCCTTGTCCCCCTGCCCTAGGTCGACTTTTAGAAGAAGTCGACTTAGGGTGTCCACACTGCCTTAAGTCAACTTAAGAAGTCGACTTAAGTGCTAGTTCGAATGAAAACTAGGTGTTATTAATTCGAACAAACTTTTCCTTAATTCGACTTAAGGAGCAGCTTAAGTCGAATTAAGGAAAGCCCAGTGTAGACGTGGAGTAAATTAAGTTGACTTAAGCCTCCTTAAGTCGACTTAATTTCTAAGTGTAGACGCACCCATAGATTCTGCTTTGCATCATTTTTCCCATTGTAATAATGTCCCAGGATAATATGAAACCGAAGAATGAAGATATACAAGGATAAGAATCATGCAAAAAGTTCTTTATTGTTTTCTATACTGTATAAATTAACATTTGCCACTAAGTCTGGTATTTTTTGGTAGACATTTACTGAAAAATATCAGTTTTTAACCTATAATCCAAAGTTTCTCTTCATTATATATCATAAGACTATAGACGGAGAATTTTATACAGTTCATATACGGTAAATGTTGCGAAGACCACTAGGATAAGACTAGTGCTATGAAATATCTCAGCGGCTTGATCCTTTATCTGTTGGTTCCTAACCTGGATATTCACATTGGTGGCATTTATTTCAACAACTTTGGAAATATGTTGCACTGCAGTTGAGAATAAAAGCTTCCATTAGGTGCCTGACTTCCTGAAATGTCAGCTGACAGTATCACAAACTAAGCCATACATTGCCATATCATTGTTAGAATAAGAAAATAAGAATTACTCAAACATCAGCTAGTGGTAAAACCAAAATTGAGGTCCAGAGGAAGTCTGACAGGTTTCAGACTTTTTGGAGCTTCCCCACAATACTCATATTTTATTTCAAAACATGGTAGTTATTAGATGTAAGCAGGGTCTGAATGAGCTCTCCCCAGCTGAGCTAGCTGGGGTGCGAGAGGAGGGCAAAAATCCTCAGGACCAGACTATTTGCAGGAGTATACCTGCCCTGCCTAGATGCTCAGCATAGAATCATAGAAACTGGAAGAGACCATGAAAGGTCATTGAGTCCAGTCCCCTGCACTCATGGCAGGACCAAGTACCCTCTTAAACCATCCCTGACAGGTGCTTGTCTAACCTGCTCTTAAAAACTTCCAATGATGGAGATTCCACACCTCCCTAGGCAACCTATTCCAGTGGTTAATCACCTTGACAATTAGGAATTTTTTCCTAATGTCCAACCTAAACCCCCCTTGCCGTAATTTAAGCCCATTGCTTCTTGTCCTGTCATTGGCAGTTAAGGAGAACAATTTTTCTCCCTCCTCTTCGTGAAAACCTTTTAGGTACTTCAAAACTGCTAACATGTCCCCTCTCAATCTCCTCTTTTCCAGACTAAACAAACCCAGCTCTTTCAATTTTCCCTCATAAGTCAAGTGTTCCAGACCTTTAATCATTCGTGTTGCTCTTCTCTGGACTTTCTCCAATTTGTCCACATTTTTCCTGAAATGAGGTACCCAGAACTGGACACAATACTCCAGTTGTGGCCTAATCAGGGCGGAGTAGAGTGGAGAATTACTTCTCATGTCTTACTTACATACTCCTGTTAATACATCCCAGAATGGTGTTTCCTTTTTTTGCAACAGTGTTACACTGTTGACTCATATTTAGTTTGTGATCCACTATGAACCCAGATCCCTTTCCACAGTACTTCTTCCTAGGCAGTCATTTCCCATTTTGTATGTGTGCAATGGATTGTTCTTTCCTAAGTGGAGTACTTGGCACTTGTCATTATTGAATTTCATCCTATTAACCTCAGACCATTTCACCAGTTTGTCCAAATTATTCTGAATTGTGATCCTATCCTCCAAAGCCCTTGCATCTCCTCCCAGCTTGATATCATCAGCAAACTTTATAAGTGTGCTCTCTATCACATCATCTAAATCACTGATGAAAATATTGAACAGAACCGGACCCAGAACCGATCCCTGTGGTACTCCACTCATTACGCTCTTCCAGCATGACTGTGAACCATTGATAACTACTCTCTGGGACCGGTTATCCAACCAGTTTTTGTACCCATCTTATAGGGTGCGTCTATACTGACAACTTAGGTCGACTTCAGGATGCTTAAGTCGACCTATACAAAGCCACGTCCACACTGGGCTTTTATTAAGTCGACTTAAGCGCTTCCTTAAGTCAACTTAATAACAGCTTAAGTTGACTTAATAACACCACCTCTGAAGGTTGACTTAAGCCTTAAGTCGACTTCTTAAGTCGACTTAAAGCCAGTGTGAATGGCTAGGTCTACTGTTAAGTCGACTTAATAATTATTTAAGATTAAAACTGAAGAATCCCAGATCACTAATACATGACACTGACAACAAAGGTGGGATGATGAGATAACATCTGTGAACCCAGGAAATCCTGGTTGGCAGCACACTGCTTAGGTGGCCGGTAAAACACAAGCAGCCAGCAAATCAGCTAACAAGAGCGGCAGGTGTAGTGGCCAGCCGGACAGCTGCCAGTGTGGCAAAGGGTGGCCTTCTTCTCCTCCCCACAGCACAGAGGGAGGTGAGCTCACTCAGATGCACCTCCAAGCTGTAGGTCATCACTGATCAAGGAGAGCACCAGTGATTGGGGGGTCTGGGGAAACAAGAAGGGAGAGGCCAAGGAAGGACACTGCCCAATGTACTCTTGGGGGTTTTACTCATGGTTTTTTGTGTTTATGAATCCTGCTTCTTCTGTTATCCCGGACTAGTGCTGAGTTACTTCCTCCCTTCTTATTAAGAAGCCCTATTTCTACACTCAGACTCTGTGCTCGTGAGAGGGAAAGTGTTGCCTTTGGGAAGTGTCCAGGAGGAGGTAGTGTGTAATTTCCCAGGTGACGGGGTGGGAGCTCAAGCTGGTTCTGTTGAAAAGGGACCCCCAGTATTGAACCCACCCTAATTGCTGCCAACTCCACCTGGCAGAAAGATTACACGATGGAAACACTGCACTAGAAGCTGGTTTCTAAGATGCCTTACAACTTCACAACTGTCACAGTGCAGCGCCTACTGAATACATCAAAATCCATGTCAACAGCAATAAGCGTGGTCCTGCTTTTTAGCAGGGGGTTGGACTAGATGACCTTGTGAGGTCCCTTCCAACCCTATTATTCTATGATTCTAACAGACATTCAAAGAAGAGCCTTGAGCTCTAGCAGAATCTCTGAGCATCTGATACCACAAGCCCTATAGCAGTGGCTCTCACCTTTCCCAGATTATTGCACCCTTTCAGGAATCTGATTTGTCTTGCTTACCTCCAAGTTACACTTTACTTAAAAACGATATGCTTTCCAAATCAGACATTAAAAGACAGAAGTGTCACAGCACAGTCTTACTGAAAATTGCTTACTTTCTCATTTTTACCATACAATTATAAATCAGTTGGAATATAATACTGTACTTACATTTCACTGTATAATATAGAGAGCAGCATAAACAAGTCCGTCTGTAGGAAATGTTAGTTTGTAAAGACTTCACTAGTGCTTTTTATGTAGCCTGTTGTAAAGCTAGACAAATATCTAGGGCTATGTCTACACTGAGGAATTTAGGTCGACTTTAAAAAGTCGACTTTAATAAGTCGACTTGAAGTCGACCTTATTAAGTAGACTTAGCGAGTCCACACTGGACTCCTAAGTCGACTTAAAGGGGGCCTTACTAACTCAACTACACTGCACTCTCTAAGTCGACTTGTTCGGTCCAGGGAGAGCCAGCAAGCCCCTGAGCGGTCCGGGGGAGAAGGGAGCGAGGAGCTCCCTTCTGCCCTGGACCACTGGGCTCCCTTCTGCTCGGGACTTCTCAGGTCCCGGTCAGAAGGGAACCCTTCTAGCCAGGACTGCTCGGGTCCCGGGGAGAATTTCCCCGGGACCCGAGTGGTCCAGGCCATGAGGAAGAGCCGGAGACCCGCGCTTCAGCTGCTCAGCAGCCGGCAGCTGGAGCAGGGATCCCAGGGAGAAGGGACCGTGAGGCGCCCTTCTCACCGGGACCACTCAGGTCCCGGCAAGAAGGAAGCCCCATGCTTCCTTCTCCCCGGGACCTGTGCTCCAGCTGCAGGCTGCTCGGCAGCTGGAGCACGGGTCTCAGGGAGAAGGGAGCCTCACGCTCCCTCCTAGCCAGGACCCTGTGGTCCCGACCAGGAGGGAGCGCTCCAGCTGCCAGCTGCTCGGCAGCTGGAGCGTGGGTCTCCCACACTCCCTCCTGGCTGCAACCGCTCGGTCCAGCCCTAGGCTCCCTTGGCCAGGACCGCTCAGTCCCGGCTAGGAGGGAGCCCAAGGCTCCCTTGTCCCCGAGACCTGCGCTCCAGAACGTCTACACTTTAAGTCAACTTAAGTCGATCTTGTTAAATCGACTTAACAGAGCCTGTAGTGTAGACATAGCTGTCCACACTGGCTTTAAGTCACCTTAAGTCGACTTAATAAGGTCTACTTAAGCCTTAAGTTGACCTAAAGAGGTGGTGTTATTAAGTCGGCTTAAGGAAGCACTTAAGTCTACTTACTAAAAGTCCAGTGTGGACGCGGCATTCTGTAGGTTGACTTAGGCATCCTTAAGTTGAGCTAAGGTGCAAGTGTAGACATGGTGTTCCTTCCAATATCATCTGACTCCTGTGTGGGGTTTAGGGTAGGGTAGACCCACTAAAAAGAGAAAAATCTCTGATATCAATCATTATGGGAACTCAGACTAGCTACATGCCCAAAGAGTAACTCCCGGAAAACTCGATCACCGATATGGCAGCATGTAACACAGTCACTAGATAGATGGACCAGTCCCACAATCCCACCCTTAGCTGTACATGTGACATAGGAGGTTTACTGACAATGAACATGGCAGGTGTGCTGGTAGTCTGGGTCTTACCTGTCCAAAGTGTATATGTCCTGGTTTTGGAGCTACTTTTGCATACAAAGAAGAAAAGCTTTCTAAAATATCTGTTCCTCTCCTTGTGTATTTTTATGGGAGAACCCCTATGTCGGACTTAACAGAGGCCACTTGTGTGTTGGTTCACCATAATTATTTCACTACCACAGATTAAACCTCTTCTCGCACTCATCTCCCATAATTGCTGCAGATTAAACATCATATATGCTTTGATACTTTATCAGTTAGATGCAAAGAAATGGAGCCAGATAAACAAAGTGCACCTGTGGACTTGTCCTGCCCATTTCAGAACTATTTCAAAATATTACTTGAACCATGCAGCTGAAAGTCTCAGGGCTGGTCTACACTAGACGCACTACACCTGTATCAATGCAGCTGCTCCCCTGTAGCACAGCTGGAGAAGCTGTTGTATGCTGACAGGTGAGAACTCTTCCATCAACATAATTATTCCACCTCCATGAGAAGCAGAAACTATGTCAATGGGAAAGCATCTCCTGTTGACATAGCGCTTAGTGTGGACAGCGCTCTCGGTCACTGTAACTTGCATCTTTTGTGGGGGCGTGTCTTTTTTACTGAACAGCATAAGTTAGATCAACTTAAGCAAAAGTATAGACCTGTCCCCAAGCGGCTATCACAGCTTCTGCGTAAGTGTGGCACTGATATTTGATTGAGCCTAATGATTCAGCTTTATTGATGCAATTTTGATGAAGTTGAGTAGCAGAATTCTTGGTGTCTGAGCTTGCCAGATATGTGGAATAAATGTATATCATTACATTCTATTTTTTATTAGCACAATCTGTGATTAAACTATGTCATATTAATAGCCATCTTGGTAATAGTGAGAGTTTCTGGGCATGACATTATTCACATAAACGAGTTTTGCAGCTGAGTTGGCCCAGTCCAAAAAATGAAATAAATTGAGTGTCCTTCCTCTTAGCAGTACAAGGATAGGATTAAGATGGAAATAATTATGGTGTTTAGTCTCCTTTGATAGACTTCACCTTATTCAGATGAAGTGACTGTGCGTTTTCTGGCTTGGGTTGTGTTTAGTTCCCGAGTTTTTAAATCTGTCTTGGGGAGGAATAGTCCCTGTCATGTCCCAGGAGTCTGTTTTTTAAACACATCAAGTAGCCTGACACTTCGGATGGTATAGTAATGAGGGGGCTGTGTAATGGGGCATTTGCTACACACTGGCAAATAAGAGGTTAAAAGCAGCTGTAGGGAGGCTGCGTGGGAGGTAGCCAATAGAAGAGAGGCTGGGAGGAATAGCTAATCAAAGGCCAGCAGGCCCATATAAAAAGAGCTGCAGTACAGCAGAGCAGCGCAGTCTCTGTCTAGAGGTCAAAGGGGGAAGATTGTGTCTCTTGCAAATTGAGTGAGTGTTACTGCTGGGGGTGGGCAGTAGCAAACCCTGAAGCTGGGCAGAGAAGGTGCTAAGGCTGGGGAAGTGGCCCAGGGAGACAGCAGCATAGAAAGAAGTTTGAGGCTCAGCACGTGGCTGGCACCCAGAGAAGTGGGCTGTCCCAGGTCCCTCCCCCTGCTTACCTCTAGGAAGTGGCAGAACAAGTGATGGCAGGTGCCACTGAAGAAGTGGTCAGACTGAGAAACTACAGTGGCCACTAGGAAAGTGGGTGGACTCTTGAAGAGCCAAACTTCCCCTGGAAGGGGAAGAACACGGATTGTGGCTTGGCTGAAGGGCCAAGTCATGAAGAGGACGCTGCAGATCCTAACAACTGCAAGAAGGGCCTACAGACCAACTGTGGTGAAAGAGTGATGGCGTATAGACTGCAGAAGTGGGAGTTGGCTCGAGCTAATACCCACACAACCAGCAGGAGGTGCCAGTCTAGCAGTGAGTGCTCCAAATCCATCACAGGGTATAAAAACCCAGGGCTTATTTTGTGATGGTACTCAGGGGTATGGAGTAGCGGCACCTTTTTTTCACAGTGATGAGGCCTCAGGTCCCGGGCCAAGTACTAACACCATTTTTTATTTTTTTTAACAAAAAAAGCACTTTAAAAACCTATACAGAATGCTCCACCCCTACAGACTGTAGAAATGAGCTAAAGCTAAAAATGAAGCCATCGTCTCCACCTTTATGACAGTGCAAAGCTCTTCTAGGCCAACAGGCCACTCCCAGCCATTTGCTTTTCACGTGTTAATTTGTGTTAAAAATAATGAGAGGGGACCAGTCTGTCATATTTAGAGTTCCCGCCTCTCAACAGGCAGCCACCCGCAGTGGGTCCCAGCACGGCTGGCTCCCAGCCCTGCATTAGTCACAGTTCCCAATCTTTCCCATTATGCTAAAGCCTGTGGGAGTTGCAGCGGCACAAACCCTTTGTGCTGCTGACATCGTACTGTGGGTTCAGGCTGATCAACGAAATGGCAGATTTTTACAGAGCTCAAGGCTGATGTGATTTGAACATCTCAAAATTGTTGATTGCAAATCAGGGTTACACAGAGGTCATCTGACGCCCTAGAAATTAGCTCATCCATGCACTGGTGTCTTCTTTCCTGCTTCAGATCCTAGAAACAGAAAAGATTCAAAATTCAGTTATCTATTTTAATCAAATTCTGCATGAATATGTGCTTCAAAGGGATGAGGAAGATGTGAAATGTCAGAGGAAAAGAAAATATTTCAGGTCTCATTTGATCACTGGAAGTAGAAACTAGCCTTAACTAAACCTGAAGAAAATGTACGTGGTAGTAAAGAACATGTTTGCTAAGGGCACACGATTTATAAGTGACTGAAGGAATGATTAAGTAGGGAGCAAATCCTAATGCATAGCTTGCTTTTTAATAGAATGAAAATGGAAGCTAATACTTTGAGTTGCCAGAGGACACCCTGGAGACTGGAGACCTGTCTTTGTCCCCAGAACAAGTGTAACATGGGCTGCGGCAGTGGAAGTAATCTCTACCAAAGTACCTGAAATCTGATTTAGAGAGGATCAGATTCTGCGGGTGAGAGGCTAGGAACTGGTCTATTAGGAAAAAGCTAACTCCTATAGACAAGGCGTTGGCAAGTGTGAAGCAGACTGGAACTTCTGTAGCAGGGCTAGATAAATTAAAAAGGGGGGCAGGGTTTTTAAAAATTAAATGTGAAAATGATAAACACAATGAAAACATCATCCCACATCTTATTTAATTTAACTAATTTTGAGCAGCACCTAAATATTTCACTTTTGATGTTCTGCAGAATTTTGTATAGAAAATATATGTGCAGGGTTATCAGGCGGGAAGCTGAAGGTTTGGGCAGCTGGGTTGGGGCTTTTGCAAGCTGGGAAAGTGTGAGAGTATATATAGCACAAGCATATAAGCTGAATGTTTCTGATAAAATAACAAGCAGGTAAACAATTAATAAACATTAACATTTAAATTGTCATCATTAGGTTCCAACATTAACATTCCCATTGAGATGAATGGAGCAGGTCATATCTCTGAGTTATTGTAAGGCTGTTCACAGACTCAAGCAGACATCAGTGCATAAGTCTTCATTTGGTTCACATTTGGAAGATCTTCACCGCCATAAGATTTTAAACTAAAAATGTTAACTTCAGAGAAAAATCTGTGAATTGTCTCCCCCAATGGTCTCCTAGGCTATGGGGCATGAGTGGGTGGGTGGCAAGAGGGTGGGATGTGGCCAAGTGGAACACAGAATCCAGGATTCACAACTGGCTGCCCTGTAGACAGTTTCTCCTCTACATCATACCTGAAATTTCTTTCTCTTGGCTGCAGATTCTGAGGTGTTTCTAAAGAAAGAAGGTAATTTAACTTGGAAAAACAGAAATAATGCAGGAGGAACTCTGACATGCAATCTAGATGGTCTAACAAACTTTGGTTTGCTTGCTCTTTCCCCACAACAGTGTGTTTCTACCATTAATTTTTGTTCAAAAGAGCCCACACTACAAGAGCAGAAAAGTTTAATGTAATTACCTGTGCTGAATGATACTAATGTGCATTGTTTTTTCTT
Source organism: Pelusios castaneus (assembly GCA_007922175.1). Taxonomy (NCBI): domain Eukaryota; kingdom Metazoa; phylum Chordata; order Testudines; family Pelomedusidae; genus Pelusios; species Pelusios castaneus. Next base: position 2,781,402 of record ML685813.1, on the reverse strand, counting down.
TCTGGAAACCCCTGACTCTAAACATTTTTACTTTTAGAAAAATGGTGGATTTAAAACAAGATGATCTTTTCTTTTGCAGTAGCTTGTTATCCTGTAATTACAATGCATTCTCATATTCTTCACGAGGAAGGAAATGATCTTTGTGTAAAAATGCAATCCTTTGAATTTTGAGTTTCATCTCATTGGTTGTTTCCTTGGGTCACAAACAAGTAATAATTAAAATAAAATCTATGATCTGATTGGGCCGTTCCAGTCAACATCACCAGTATGAGTTCATAATACCACTTACAGCTCTCCTTTCCTCCTGGCCCTTCATCCACTGATATCAATTGCATGAGGCCCAAAAAGGTCTTCCCCAGAGAGTCCAACTGCTCATGTTTAGCTGTGACACCCTTAGCTCTCTCACCCTTAAATTGCTTGTATAAGAGGGCCAGGCCCTCAACAGCAGTGTTTCTGCTGGACATTCTTCTCCTGCCGTCAGAATCGTAACACTACTTTATTTTACCAATAGAGACATAAACAAAAGGAGACCTTTAAGAAATAGGAAGGAAAGATACAAAGAGGATTTTACTTGCTTATTGCATTCAAAACGTAATGTGGATAGCAGTCTTTACCACATGTGCGCATAATATTAGACTTCTAAATCTATATTTCAGCTCCTAAATAAACTAAGTCTGATTTTCATAAGTTCACAGCATCTGCAGATCTAAATTAGTCCCAGTTGCTCTTCCACGGTCTTGGATTAGGGTTTAACTAACTCTCCCTTCCTGCTGCTAAGAGTACTGCCCTTTTAAAATAAATCTCTGAGATGAAGGGGACTGACAGTGTGGGAAGGGGGTCAGCGATTAAGAGGGACATCTTTGTGGGGGCCATATGTGCATGGAGTTCTCAGGGCAGTGGATAGTCAGAGAGGAGAGACGCTACATTAACTTCAGTGACAAACAAATGTTCAGTGTTAAGCAAATATCTCCATTCTGATTGGCTAACAAGAGCATTCAACAAATAGGTTACAGGCATCTGCACGCTGTACAGTTAATACGAAATACCAATGCAATTATTATGCAAACCAGATCCCTTAAACACCCAGAATACAGGGAATTGCATAAGTGAGATATACGTATACACAGTGACTGTCCGGCATCTCTAGCCTCTGAGTGGCTGAGGCAATTACGTTTCAGTATGTTTAATGCAGATGACAAGAGCTATAGTGATGTGGAAAGAGTCTGTAGAAGAATTTGCATGGGGGAGGAGGAAAGAAGAGGTGGGAGAGCTTGAATAGAAGAGGGAGTTTAAGTAAGTGCTGGCTGTTATTGTGGCTGTCCTGGCTCTGGGGTATAGAGCATGAGAACAGACTTCAATCTCTGTCTAAACTACAGGGGCTGGGCCAACATAGCTACAGCCCCACCTGTAGACACCGCATATGCCAACAGAAGTTTTTCTGCAGCTATAAGAACAGCAACCCCCCCGAACAGTATTAATTATGCTGACAGACGCCCTCTTCCATCAACAGCTATGTCTACACTCAGGTTTTCATCAGCACAGGTATATCATTGGGGCCATGGTCAGGCCTACCAATGCGGGCAAGGCAAGGGGTGGGGGGCGGCGATTGCTCAGGGGCCTGGCAATTTAAAAGGGCCTGGGGTGGATGGGAGTATAAATACATATCCTTCTTTCCTCCACACACACTCCTTCCCACAAACTCCTGTTACCTCCCCTGAGCTGAGCTTATTATGCTCCGTACAGGTGCCCAGGTGGCTGAGGAGTTGGTTTCTGCTACTCAGCTTCCCGGGTTCATCAGTAATCTCCCTAGGGGGCTCAAGGGACCCAAGAAATTGAGAAGCAGACACTGCCTCCTCAGCCTCTTGGGAATCTGCATGGCACATAATAAGTAAGTAAAAACTTCTGACGAAAGCCCACTTGAACCTCAGCCATCTCTTTCCAGAGGGGCCATTGAATGTTCTGTCCTGGGACCTGGAATTGCTGTCTGTGGGTCTGGCCGTGGTTTTTTCACACTACGGTCTTATATAGCTATGCCTGTATAAGTTTTGTATGTAGACCAAGCTTCAGGTTATATTTCTTCATACACTGTCAGTCTCCTAGTGCTCCCCCATCCTCATCCCAGACCCCCATCTGGTGGGATTTCTTATACCAGTGTGGATCTTCTTGCAGCATTTTGGGTAATGTCAGAGCCAAATAACAAAGGAATGGGTGAAAGCGCAGAAGCTCATCACAGAAAGACTTAAAATGCTTTGCACCCTTCAGCCTACAATAAAAAGGGAGTTACCCATTCCCTGGGAAGGTTCCTCTTTAAAACCAGTAGCGTTCAATTATTTTGCATTTGCCACAGTTCTTCCTAGTAAAGAGACGCCTGTGAACTGTGGGTGAAGGGGGAGAATAGCTGTCCTAATACAAAGGTTTCAAGAAAGTGAGTAATCCAAAGTACTGGCAGAAAAAGAAAAACATGTAGAATGTTTCCTCTTAGTCCAGTGAAAAGGTATTTGAGACTCAAACAGCCTCTTTTCTTCTTGTTTGAAGTTGAGGAAGGGGTGGGAGTTGTGCGCTCTGGTGTTGTTTAGCCTGAGGAAGGTTAGGGTGATTGTTTTTCCAGTTGGTTTGCAGTCTGCATTATCAGTTGCCCTCCCCCATCCACTATTTGAATGAAGGCCTTAGTAGGAGGCCTCCAGGCTTCTTTTAATTACATGTCGAGGGCATGCAGAGAAGAACAGAGGCCAGTCATCATTTCGCCCAGTAAACAGAAAGAGTCCCAACTTCTAGCAAGGCTGGTTCCTGAAAACAAGATACTCCAATGAAAACCAAACTCTTTTGGAGACATTTTAGGAAAAAATAAAGGGCCTCTTAGACACTTTAGGCAGTGTACTGAACTATTCAGTTCTTTATTGTGTTGTATAGTATCTATATCTTTATTATGCTGTATGACCTTAACACAGCACTACAGTTTTGTGTCATTCACAGATTTCAGGAAAATCTCAGCAGCTGGTTTATGAAAAATCCTTGATGATTAAACTGAAGTTGATATGATATGGCAGAAAAAATTCACCATCCATGACCAGAGGTTTTTCGTAAGATGGGGCAAAGTTCTGATTGGTATACAATGACTTTTGCCTGTGGCTTTACACAGTATGCACAGAGGGCCACAAATACAATTTTTACAACACTGAAGGGCGACCAAGTCTAATTAATTAAAATGTAATTAATTAATTAAATTCAAATTAAGTTTTAATTATAGTTAATTAATTATCAGGTTTGTAAAAAATTATATTTCTGGACCTTGAACCAAAAAAGATTTTTAAACATTTCAAAGAGTTTTTTTAAAGGGTTTTTTTTTTGGTTTTTTTTAAAGGGCTGGATGCCCATAATCACCCAGAACCACCAGCCCCCAGTTTAATATGATCCCCTCCATTCCACACCTCGGGGTGTGTGGGGGCAGCACCGGGCCCCACTCAGCCCAAATGGGCCCCAGTGCAGCGCTCCCTGCGGACTGACTTTGGTCCTGGTCCCTCCTCCCAGGATGTCCTGCACTGTTCGGGGACTGGGATAGGGCACCCCTGCTGGCCCTTACCTGGGCAGTGCCCGCTCAGCCATGGTCCCGGCCCAGCTGGCTGTCCCAGCCCCGCTCCTGGCTCCTCCTGGCCAACTGGCACCTTCCTCTGTCCCCGCTAGGGGCCCCTGCCTCTGCTGACTGGCCGGGGGAGGGAGGCGGGCAGCCGCAGTCCGGCTCCAAGCCGCAAGCTGGGAGCAGGCGGCTGCATCCCAGCTCCCAACCAGCGGGGCGCAGGCGGGCCACTTTTGGCCCATGGACCAGGGGTTGAGAACCCCAATATAGAGGCTTCCCAAGAGAGAACAATAAATAGGACATTGCGGCAAGGGTACATTTGGAATTGACTCCAAAGAGAAATGGAATCTTTTCCTTACGGTAACCCGCAAGAACGTTTTACTATGTCCCGTTCTTTACATGACACAGAAATAGAACTAGGGAAGGAGTGACTAGTTAACATAACTGCTTGACCGTAGATTGAAAGAAAAGAATATGAAGAAACTCCAAGAACTTAACCAATTCAACATGTAGGAAACTGTCACAGAGCTGGCACTTTAAGTATATGCTAATAACTCTTCTCTAAAGAGAAAAGCTTCAGAGGTTGGAAAGGAAAATAATACTTGAATGAAATGGATTTATGTGTAGTATCACAGAGCACGTTCTAACAATTGTTGTTCCCTCCCCCTTATACTTTTATTTTTGTTAGCATTTGAGAAACAAAAGAAGCAATTGCAGAGCTACCTATGCCTTCGATACTTGTATTTGATTTTCAGCCTATAGCACGAATCAAAAACAAAACAAATGCTGCAGCAGAGGGGTTTGAGTGTGCAGACTTTCAATGAACCCTTTTCTTCACTTGTATTTTTCTGATTTGCTCATAACTACGGCCAAGTCTACACTAAGAAGATTGTAGCAGCATGGCTCTAGCTCCCAGCTATGCTACAGCACTATAGTTAGCGGGTATAACTGCGTAATGTAGAGAGAGCCTATAATGCCAGAAGGGGTTTTTCTGCACTGTAGAAATTCCACCTCCCTGACTGGCAGTAGCAAGGTTGATAAAAGCATTCTAGCTGTGTCTACACTGAGGGTTAGGGTGGCACTCACACCACCTCAGGATCTGGTCTTAATGATTTTAGGACTCACTGCATTCCCTTTTTTTTCACTGCTTCTGAATCAGTGGGTTGCTTTCCAAGGGCCTGCATATTCCAGCTGACTACTCACAGAGGCCTCTGGGCTGATAGCTGTTTTTCCAACCCAAGTTTTCTATTTACATATTATATATTTAAAAGCACTGAGATTACGCTCTTTGATTATTGAGAAGTCTTCTTTTTGTTGTTGTTGTTTGACCAGAAATCTTTCTTTACAAGGCTTTTTCAAGGCTCCTTTTTACTCATACTCTCTGCCAGGCCTAACTTTCTTGTATTGAAATCAATGGTAAATCTCCCACTGATGTCAATAGGAGTAGGACAAGGTGCAAGCTGTACTTTTAACTTGCAAGATCTTTCAATGAGCTCCACACAGATGGACTCCTGTACCCACACCCACTTCCCTAGGAGAGAATGAGGTGTGGAAGGCAGCTATCAAACAGAGCTCGTTGAAGGATCGGGGTCTTAGATGTTGTTATCTGTTTTTTGAAAGAGGCACTGCACAGTCAACTCAGAAGGAGAGCAGACATGAAGACAAAAAAAGTCAAGTATTAATTTCTTTGAAGAGTGCAAAACAAAAAAAAAACCCAAACAAAAAACTTGCAATCAATGCATGGAAATTATTAGAAATACTCTATGTAAATAAACAAATAAAAGTTCAAGAGAACCACTGTGCAGTCAGATGCATCAATCAAACAAAACAAGCCTTAACTATGAAAATAACCCTCCAAAATTGCCACAAAGCATTCTTCTTTGTCCAGTGGGAAATCCTTCGAGCTCAAAATACCAGCATAGCCTCTGGCTAGTAGGAGCTTGCATCTGCAGAGCCTTAGGGCTTGCCTACACAGGGAAATTGACCAGCATGACTATTGCAGACAAAACCGTGCTGGAATTAAGTCACTTTGCTCTGGACTAATTAGTGCTCTTTCAAATCAGAGTAATTATTCTGAAATAAAATCACTTTCATTCTTGAATAGAGTAGCCACAAGGGGAGCTATTTCAAAACAACAGTTGTGGAATAATATTCCTTAATAGCTAAGAATGTCAATTTCCCTTTGTAGAAGAACCCTTACTCACCAGTTGTCCTGTTGACTTCAAGGGAAGAAGTTGGAGAAGTAAGAGCCGCAGGACTCAGAATCTATCTGCTATTAGCTGAAATAAAATAAGACTTCAATTTTAATTCCTCTTTGGCTTTCCTCCCTTCTGCAATGGCTATTTTAATTTGACTAATTCTGATTTTGTAGCACTGTGTCAGGGTTGTACAATAGCTCCTGTAGACCTTGTTTGATATCCTTCAGCTATTCAAGAAATAAAAAATGATCTCCTTTAGAATATACTACCAGCATTTTGGTCAATGCAAGAAATAAGATTTAACTAGTTTATTTTCTTTGGACTTTACTGAAAATATGAATTTTATTTTTGTGACAAAGGATTAGCAGTGATGGAAAAGAAAACAAGACCTCCAAGAGGCTGAGAAAGGAGACAGCTAGTGTTGACAATGTCCTTGGGCACACGAAAGGTTGCAACAGGACTTAATACTGTGCTAACTACAGGCATCTTGAAAACCAGTTGTTGACCATGACTCTTGACACTTGCCCATTGCTTTGGAACAATGTTGAAACTAACCCAGCTCTGCTCTCAGTGTGAACTAACAGAAACCAATGTTGGGATTTCTGTATAGTCTAAACAAAGATTATGAGAGAGAGAGCGCGCGCTGAAGGAAGACAAACAACAGGAGCCTCTATTCAATCCTAATGAACAAATAAGGCTAGGGAATGCCTCTCAGGCTGTCTACAGAACATTTCAGTTCACACAGTACCACCAACTGCACAGCTCTTCACCCTGATCTGCCTGATGGATTGTCTTAATTCTTTCCAGATGAGTGTTGTTTATTTAGCTTATTGACTAAATCAGCTATTTCAGCTAACAGGAGCTTCACATTTTCCAAAGACAGATATGAACCTTGAAAGGCCGGTGACCCCTCCCGCCTTTTTGGAGAGACTATAAACCACTCTTTGTGAAGACAGTTGACTTGTGTTACACTGAGCTAGTATAAACTCAAGAGTCTGAATTGGAAATAAAAGTGAGTTTTGCTTCAGGAGGCTTTCTGGGGATTGTTGTGTTTTTCTATGCAAAATCAGTGCCTTTAATTTTGACTAGTATGAAAAATTAAAATAAAAGATTATTCCCTGTAAGATACTGTCACTAAACTGGACTGACTCATAAAAATCTCAAGGCTGACTTACTGAATGAAAGAGGAATGCATTATACTTTACAAAATATCTTTGCTGTTAAACTGGGAAAGTTAGGACAACAGTGTTTTAGTTTTCAGTTTCCACCATATGTCATTTTACTTGATCCTCACTAGTAAAGATAGTGACTTTATTATCTAGGCTTTTCTGTGGGGTTCAACACCATCCCATCTCACAAACATTCATGATGAATTTAACATTACAACACTCCTGTGAGGTTAAGAAGTATTATTGTCTGCATTTATACTTGAGAAACAGAGTGGTAAAGTCACAGAAGAAGTTGGTGGTAGATCTGGAAACAGAACCGAGATCTCCTGAGTCCCTGTGTGGTACATCCACATGGCTTTCCTTTCTCGCTACTAGCCATGGCCACGGTCTTTACCTCTGAGTGGGAAGAAAGGCAAGTGGCTTCTTTGAAGATGACCACACATCTCTCTTCATTCACCAACTCATATAGGACTCAACCCTGCTTCTGATTAAAATTGATGGAAGATCAGTGCTATAATTGGAAGCAACCTCTTTGTCCAGAGATGTAAGGTCACATCCTGAGTCCATTGAAGTAATGGTAAAATTCTCCTCGACTTAAATGGGACTGAACGTTAGCCCTAATTCCTTCAGCCTGATCCTCTTCTACATTTTGAGATGTGCTGCTGTACAAACCATCTCTTTTCTCTAAAGATCTCCTAAAATGTACAAGCTAGACCCTAAGTTTGGCCAATGTATATGGCAGAGGGGCATTGTTGGCACATGATGGCATACTAGACTATCTCTATGCAAAAGAATAAATGGCCACAAATCAGATATCAAGAATGGTAACATTCAAACACCAGTAGAGGAGCACTTCATCTCCCCGGACATTCTATAACAGGCATGAAAGTCACCACACTTCAGCAAAAAAACTGACTTCAGTGTGACACTGCAGAGCTGGAATTCATATACAATGTTGATATTATCAGTCTGGGTCTGAATAGACTCAGAATGGCTGGCTCACTACAAAAGGTAATTCACCTTCCTTAAATATTCTCACCTTCTCATGAATTGTTAATGTGTCACATCTACACTCTGAACTGACCTTGCTAACTACCCTTCATGTGTATACTTTTGAACTGACAGTGTAATCTCACCTTTCATGTGTATATATACCTAGCATATTGCAGTTTTCATTTCATGCATCTGAGGAAGTGAGTTAGAACTCAAGAAAGCTTATGGTCTAATAAATTTGTTAGTCTTTATAAATGCCACAGGATTCCTTATTTCTTTAAACAACTTTGCTGCTGCTCCATCATGTTATAAATGTTCTATGTGAGTCTGAATTCAAAGCATCTGACTGAACGGAGCAGGAAAGACCTGTGTTCAACTTCTAATTTATCTTTTAAAAAAAAGAACATCCAAAGAATGCCATTTTTGCCATGTCTTGGAAAAATCCCAGACAGATCAATAAAACAGAATGCCCAAAACAGGGAAATCCAGGAAGATAGGAAGAGAGGATGTGGCTCAGAGTGGCGTGTCTGCTCTCTGACGTTACGTTATGTGTGTCACCTTTCCTTGATTTCCAGTGACTTATACCTCTTTTCATTGATTCTTTGAGTTTTCTTACAACACAAAGAAGTGAACAAATGTAAAAAATAGGGTGTTACATGGTGACAGTCTCTTATTCTTTTAATTAATTATGGTTTTAGTTCTTCTTTTCTTTCAAGAAAGAAAGAAAATATGTTGCTGTGCTGGACACCAAAATGGATTCAATGGTGCATGAGCAACCACGGTGGGAGTTTACTTCAACAGAGTAAAAAGAGATATGGTAAGACAGAAAATATGGTTGACATAATATGATAAGACAAAAAATATCATATTGCCTCGTTATAAATCCATAGTATGCCCACAACTTGAATACTTCATGCAGATCTAGTCACCCCATCTAAAAAAAAATATTGGCATTGGAAAAGGTACAGAAAAGGAACAAACATGATTAGGGCTATGGAACAGCTTCCTTATGAGGACTTTTCAGCTTGGAAAAGAGAGGACAAAGGGGGGATAAGATAGAGGTCTATTAAATCATGACTGGTCTGAAGAAATTAACTAAGGCAATGTGTTCTTGAGCTGTTCTTTCATATTCTTAGGGCTCACGCTTAAGTGGTCCAATAATCACTGGGCTTTTTGTTTTAGTTTTCCACAATCATTCTACTTTCTGCAGGCCTGTCCTTAGTGGGGGCGACTGTCCTGGGCCCCACGGTTCCATGGGCCCTGCGCTGCCCCGCTTACCCCTCCACCCCACTGTTGCGCTGCTTTCGGCGGCAAGCTGAAGGCAAAGTGTGGGGCAGAAGCGCAGATCCTGGCCTCTGGGCCGGTCCACCCCACCCCCCAGGGGCGGAGCGGGAGCACAGAGCCCAGCCTCTGGGTCAGACTGCCCCACTCTCCCAGTGCAGAGGGGAATGGGGGTTCTGACAGGCCAATTGGCTCCACCCCTTCCTTGGGACAGCCCTGACTTTCTGGCAGAGTTCTTCATATGTTGCCATCTTCTCTTCCTGCTTCTTTTTGACGTTTCTGTCTGCTCGTATGGCAATGTCAAATATAATCTTGTTTGTCTTCTTGTCTACAGCTATGTCCTGCCGATTTACCTATTGATGCTGATATTATTATTATATTTGTGATACATGAGGACCAAGTAACACCAATCTGGATCTGTACTAAGAGCTATATAAACAGACAACAATCTTACAATCTAATGTAAGTGGGTGTAATACACAAAAGGAGGGAATAAAGAAGGGACGACAGGGATAGAAATGCATGGTTACGTATTGAGATATATGGATGACTTGATAGTTCCAAGTAAAAAATGATTCCTACCTAAACAAAATAGAGAAATAGAATCTATATATAAACACAGACGCTATCAGCAGGTCCCAGTGGCCATCTGTGACAGGCTGCTCCCCTGATCTGGTCTGGTGTGCTGCTGTAACCTCAAACTCCACTCCTGAACCCCGATTCACTCTCTCTTGCCAGGTGACCACTCACTCCTCAATCATCTGATAGCCCTGGGCCCACAAGGGTGTTAATCAGGCCCTGTCCCCAGGGCTTTCGGCAGCAGCGTTTGCCTGAAAGTGCTGGGGGGCAGGGCCTGTTACATGATGGCAGTTTTCTTTCGGCCATGGGAGCCACTTGAACCCACCACCAAAAGTGGGGGGAGCCTTGGCGGTCATGAACGGGTGGGAACCTTCCCAGCTTGTCACAACCCTCAAAAGATTGAGAATCCCTGCTCTAAAGACCACATAGCTTTAGATAAAATAAATACTAGTTTATTGATCCGAGTACAACTTTAAGTGAGAAAATGGCCAACCAAGGCAGAATCATAATATAAATGAGTCAGGAGCGACCACAGAGAAACAAAAGGCATAAAACCACATACTAACCTAATATCTCTACCTGAACTGACCTCATAGTTCAAGTTTATGTGCAAGGTGTTCGGCTGTTCAGTATTTTACAGCCATTCTCTGTCTATTACAAGGCAGGGCCCAGATGTTTCTTGAAGTTGGAGAAAGTTGCAAGATGGAGTCTCCCAGGCAAAAGCCTTCAGCTTCTCCCCTCAAACAGTGTGTCTTTGTTTTTCAGACTCCTGACACTCCCTCCCCCTCTGTGTGATTCTCTATACTTCTACCTGAGGCATTTGCATTCCCTTTGTCATGTAATTCTCCAGCTAGAGACAGTCCTGAGAGTCTGTGCTATGTAACACAGGGGTTTTCAAACTTTTTTTCTCAGGACTCAGTTGAAAAAAAATAATTTATGCCCGCGACCCAACAATTACATCTTTGAGCAATGCATTCCAATCTTTTGGCAGTGGCAGCTTGGCGTGCTGTGACCCAGTACCTGGGGGTCTGAGACCCAGTACTGGGTTCCGCCCCTAAGTTTGAAAACCACTGATATAACATACTTCACCTGGGCACACATACATGATACTGCAGGAGACATGATATAACTATGCGGTGGAGCATTCTAAAGGGAACCTTGTATGGCGTAATTGGTATCAAATCATACAATCATTGTGCACAAGTGAACAGACAAATCAATCATATAGATCATAACCCAGGGGTGCACAGATGTGCATCCTGTGACACCATCTCTTGCCTTTTGTTACTTGGGCACTGAGTGTACATGCACAGCTCTCTTCAAAGTTAACAGGAGAAATACGCGCACATGCTGTATGGAGATTGGTAACAGGCCACTCACATTACACCAAATAAAGAGTGGGTCTCTAGACTGTTCTTGGAAAATTGTGTACTACTTAGTAATGCAGAGCCAGATGCAGGTTAGGGGCAACTTTAGAAACCCCTAGACAACAGAGACTAACCCAGATGACAAAGGAGGATAAGAGAGTCCCCACAAAATTGGAGGGAGAGGATTTGAATTAAGGACGTCAGAGTGATGGAGAAAGACAACCTGAGCTCTTTAAGGAAGGTCAAGGGGCTCATGGAGCCCCACCACTCTGCTGTGCCAAGGAGAAGCAACCCAGGCAAGTTTTGGAGAGTTGGAAGAACCTGAGGTCCTGAGTATCAGGGGAATGATGGGCATGCCATCAATCTATCACCAGATACAAAGGCAGAGAATGGAGAGTACAACTTCATAAGGGGCCCAATACTATGACAGCTAGAAGTCTGATCACTGCAACTCCTATTAGCTGCCCTGAAGCACACCTTGGGAACTGCACTCAACTAACTAGATTGGGAGTGAGTTAAAAAGCTAAATAACCCCACAGGTATACAAGAAAGAAAGGAAGGAAGATGTGGCTTGTAGTCACCAGGGAACTCTCCTCGCTCTGACTCAGGAGCTGAGGGCTCAATGGCACTTTTGATATCATGCTGCACAGTCTGTAAAGGAGGTGGGAAAGGACAATGGAAAGAAACTGCACAAAGTCTCTTACTAGAAGGTGTTTGTGGACTAGAAAGTAGGCAGGAATAGAGTTGTCCTTACTACAGGCCCCCTAAAATACTGGAGTATTCAGGGTCAGCCCTGTCGTCATCAGCTATATTTTAGTACCTAACACGTTAAAACATACTTCTGTGGTTTAGAACATTAATTAAAAGGGCACAAAACTATAGCCCTTCCAGGGATGAGAGGGTTGAGCAGCAAACAGCCCTCATGGCTAACTTGCTGATGGATTCTCTGTACATTAAAATCTTTAAACCGGGATTTGAGGACTTTAATAACTCAGTCATAGGTGGGTGGGTGAGGTTTTGTGGCCTGCATTGTGCAGCACGTTAGACTAGATGATCATTGGTCCCTTCTGACCTTAGAGTCCATAAGTCAATGGGAGTTTTGCCCATTGACTTCAGTGGGGCCAAGACCTCAGCGTTAAGCACAGATCTTCAGCAGTATGTATGTAGGAAGTAGGACTGTCAATTAATTGCAGTTAACTCAAGCAATTGATTTGTTTTTGATTAATTCAGTTAAAAACTTAACCAAGATTAATCTCAGTTTCAATCACATTGTAAAACAATAACAGAAAGACATTTAAATTTATAATAATTTAATTTATTATAATACATTGTTTTAATGTTCTTCTACATTTTCAAATATATTTGATTTCAATTACAACTCAAAATACAAAGTGTATGGCGCTTATTTTGTTATTGTTTTTATTAGAAATATTTGCACCATAAAAAAGATAAAACAAAAAAAATAATAATTTTTAATTCACTTCATACCAGTATTGTAGTGCAATCTCTTTATTGTGAAAGTACAAATTACAAATGATGATTGTGTTGTTATATAACTGCACGTGAAAACAAAACAACATAAACCTGAAGAGCCTACAAGTCCAGTCAGTCCTACTTCTTGTTCAGCCAATCTGTAAGGCCTGGTCTACAATGGCCATGGATTTCGGCAGAAGTCAACAGGAAATACATAAGCTACACCAGGGTTCGGTAACCTTTGCCGGCCTCCATGCCAGCCCCGCCACCGCACCTTCAGCAGCTGCCGTGGGTGGGGCCAAAAGGGGGCAGGGCCAGGCCTTGGGTTCCCAGCCAGGGCTGGGGCTGGCCCCCGCTGGTGGGCAGCTGCCAGGGTCCGGGGCCAGTCCCCGTCAGCAGGCAGTCTCCACTGCCCAGCTGGGGCTGGGGCCGGGGCCAGCTCCCACTGGTGGGTGGCCTCTGGTTCCTGGCCCTGGGGCCGGCTCCCGCTGGCAGCGGCAGCTACAGGCAGGCCGATTCGCCCTCTTCCTGGCCATGGCCAGGGACAGCTCCTGTCCTGCAGACAGCAGCTCTGGGCAGGGCTGACCTGCCCCGCTCCCCTCCAGCAGCCCTGCTCAGCAGGGGGCAGGGCCAGCAGCGGCCAGGAGCCCCGCGCCACAGCTTTTTTCCTGCTGGCCGCGCTCTCCAGTGGGGAAGCACGGCGAGCAGGGTCCTGGAGCCGCAGCACGTGGCTCTTGTGGCCCCAGGCCGTGCTGGGGGGTGGAGCCAGTGGGGGAGCCTGAGTGGCGCCGCGTGCCACTCAGGCTCGACTCATGTGACACGTTTGGCATGTGTGCCGGGAGTTACCGACCCCTGAGCTACGCACAGTAACTTGGTGTATCTCCGGTCGACTTCCTTATACTTACGTACTGCAATGTCTCCACTGCACTGCACCGACGGGAAATGCCCCCCTGTTTATGCAGCGCTACACTACTTGCCGTGGGCTCAATTTCCAGGTTCGATTGAGCAAGTCTTTACTGCCATTCAATCAAATCTGCAAAATCAATCCTGCTCTGCCAGTGGTGCTGCCGGCAGTGTGGACATACCCGAAGACAAATAAGGTTGTTTACATTTATGGGAAATAATGCTGCCCATTTCTTATTTACAGTGTCATCTGAAAGTGAGAACAGGCATTCGGATGGCACTGCTGTAACCAGCGTTGCAAGGTATTTACGTGTAAACATTTGTACGCCCCCTTCATGCTTCAGCCATCATTCCAGAGGACATGCTTCTACGGTGAGGATGCTAGTTAAAAAAATAACGTGTTAAGTTTGTGACTGAACTCCTTGGGGGAGAATTGTATTGCCTCCTGCTCTGTGGTTTTACTCACTTTCTACCATATATTTCATGTTATGGCAGTCTAAGATGACAATCCAGCCCATGTCTGATTTAAGAATACTATCACTGCAGATTTGACAATGCATAAAGAAGGTACCAGTGTGAGATTTCTAAAAATAGCTATAACTCCCAACCCACGGTTTAAGAATCTGAAGTGCTTTCCGAAATCTGAGAGGGACAAGGTATGGAACATGTTGTCAGAAGTCTTAAAAGAGTAACAGTCAGATGCAGAAACGACAGAACCCAAACCACTAAAAAATTTTCAAAAATCAAAAAGAAAATCAACCTGTAGATCGTTATTGAGCAGACTCCACCATCAGCGAGAACTTTGCTTCCTCCCCTATCAGTTGTACTAACTTGAAGTCAAGCAACACATCTGATTAGGCTGGAATGTTGATTGCAAGTTCTGGTTCTAACAACAACTCCAGTTACTCAGCCTGTACAATAACCCAAAGGATTTGGTTAATACTTGACTAGGAACCCACTTGGATCTAACAGAGCTCTGTGACAGATAAAGAAACAGCTATAGCTCCTGGAATTTAACAGCTTCATTATGATAAGGAGTTATGTGGTTAGGGGACCTCAATTCTATGTATTTTGGGTGGGGTTTACACTGACTCTTTACAAAAGATGAATTCTGACAGTGCACAAAACAAGAAAAAGTAAATATTAAACTTCCAAGGACTGATAATTCTTTTTCAACTATGAAGCTTCGTAAGCTTAGCCCCTTTTTTTTTGATCAGTATTGTACTACTTTCAGAAAAGCTATGCTGTACTGATCTAACTTAGATATTTACTCATGTAAGGCATAACAAGCAGTAATAAAAAAACAACCACAGTTTTAGAGAGCCATTGATTTGCAAGGATTCCGGCTTAAATCTAGGGCCTTTACATGGACAACAGAGTCTTGTGGCACTTTTAAAGACTAACAGATTTATTTAAATCTGTTAGTCTTTAAAAGTGCCACAAGACTCTGTTGTCTTTCTACAATAGACTAACACGGCTACCCCTTTGGAATTTGGCCTTTACATGGGTGCATGTTACTCATAGCTGGGAAGAAGACTAAAGCGAGTCCCAGAAAGTGATGGTTTGAAAAACGCAGAAAACAATTTAAGTGTGAGCCATGAGAAGCCTATTGTTAGTCATACAATCTAATAGTTAATTGTCTGAAATCACTGTGTCCCAAGATATTTTTAAATACACATTTTGTGGGCAGATGTTTTAGTTCTTAAGGAATATACTCATTCAGAGACGTATTCAAGATTTGCCATACAAGCAAAAATGTTAATTATTCAGTGGTTAATGGTATAGTATTGTCATTCAAAGATTAGGTTATGGGCTTCGTTTTCTAAATGAATTTACAGACTATCTATAAAATCCTTAACAGACAATTCTTCATGTTTCCTATTTCTCTCTCTGTCTGTCAAAAGGGGCAAGCCATTTTTGTTTGTCAGCCCATACATCTTTTCTTTAACACACAGATTTAATGTGTGCTTGTTATGCTTCATTGCTTCTGTAGCAGCTTGCACATTTGAAACAAAATGTAATGATAAGGCTCACTTTCCTTTAAAAATTAGAAAAATCTCTATTTTGCCTGTTAATGTTTCTTAGAGAAGGCACTGAAAGAATAATAGTGCAGCCTGAATGAGGAACTCCCAGAGTTAATATTAGATGAGATTCCAGGGTATTCTCCTTTGTGGCTCAGTCATAATGGTACTGGAATCTAAATGGTATTCATTTAACAAACCTCGCACCTCCTGCCTAGTTAGTAACAAAGCAGGGCAGTTGGTAATCCCCAAATAAGCCCGGAAAATCGTGATCAAGGAATGAAAAGAGGAAAGAAATCAAGAAACGCAGTGCTGTATAGAATGAACCTGAGTCATGAACAAACAGAATGATTTACTTAGAGAAAAGAAATCTTCATTAATGCTGCTAAGAAGAAATGAAATCTCTTGTGGAATTTAAGTGAAAATGTGAACAGTTCTAGGAACAAATGTTAAATAGCTCACACTATCAGTTTGGATTTGGCTGCAAGTTTGATGAGCTAATATCTACAGTCAAAAGCAGGTCAACTGTACAATCTACTTCAGGGAATGGCGACAGGAAGCTTGTGAGATTGTACAGTGGAATAATTTATGGTGGCATATGCCCCCATGTGTCCAACTAAAAAATAACAGAACTGGTAAGAATTGCTAAGAAGGAAATGCATATTATGTGAGAAATCTTAAAATCACTGATCAATTAAGGTTTGAGTACTTCCTAGGTCAGAGGTACTAGTCTCAAGAAATCTGGAAAAGGACAGGTACATTAGCAAACAAGATAGATATTGAATTTATTACACATTAGGGCTGAAATTTTTTTAAATGGGTGCCTAAAGTTAGGCTCTAAAATGCATAATTAGGCATCTACATAAGTGGCCTTATTTTTCAAAGTGCTAAGCACATAGCAGTTCCCCTGGATTTAATTTGGAAATGGTGGGTTCTCAGTACCTCGGAAAATCAGGCTGTGTGTATAGGTGCCTAAATATAGCCTAACGTTAGACATCTATTATTCAAAATCATGGCCTTAGACAAGAAACCTGGTCGGGATTATTTAGGGTTCAAAAAAATCAAAAAGGGAAAGGTCCCTATAACTCTAGAGCCAAAGGTGTTATCTAGATTAGAACATCACTAGTGCATAAAGATCTTAAACATCCACATTTGAGCATGTAACATTCATACATTTTAAGACCAGAAAGGACCACCATAGCGGTCTTCTAGGGGTCTGACCTCCTACATAGCACAGACTTCCCTGAGTTAGTTCCTTCTTAAAATCGAATAGCAGTGATTGAATGAGAGAATATCTTTTAGAGAAACATACCATTTTGATTTTAAAATTTCCAGTGATAGAGAATCCACACCCCTTGGCAAGTTGTTTCAATGATTAATTGCCTTGTTTAAAGCTACCTATTTTTAGTCTCTATTTGCCTATCTTCAACATTCAGCCACTGGATCTTGTTATATCTTTGTACTATATTGAAGAGCCCTCTATTATCAAATTTTTATCCTCCATATAGGTAATTATAGACGGTGACCAAGTAACCCCTTCTTTTTGATGGATCAAGCTCCTTAAATCTTTCACTCTAAGGTATGTTTTCTAACTCTTTAATCAGTTGTATGATTCTTCACTGAATCCTCTCCAGTGTTTCTGCATCTTTCTTGAACCGTGAACAGCAGAACTGGACACGGTAATTCCAGTAGTGGTCACATATCTCTCCTTCCACTCAATGTTCCCGTTTCTACATCCAAGGATTGCATTAGCCCTTTAGGCCCCAGTTGCATCAGGAGCACACATTCAGCTGGTTATCCACTATGACACCCAAGGCTTCTTCAGAGTTACTGCTTCAAGACGTTAACTCTGAGCTGCTCATTGTTTAACGTTATGGAAGTTTAATAAAGCAGCACGTTACTTAGAAGGTTCTGAGCATTTTTGACTGAACAGTTTTCTTTTCATGTCTATGAACCTAATGCAAAGCCGACTGAAGTCAGAGGAAAACTCCCATTAATTTCAGCGGGCTGTGAATCAGACATTTCTGAGGCAACATGGTGACTTGTAACATAGACATATCCTGCAAGTGACAAGCTGAGGCTGTGATTCTCCTGTTTGCATAAAACTACTTGTGATAGCTCAGTAAAAACCACCATGAATATAAACAGCAGTATAGCCAAAAATAGCACAGATAGTAGCCGTACAGCTTAGCTATGCTCACTAGTAACTCTCCTGAAACCAGTGGTCTTTACACAGCACGGTACAAACGAACCACTGCTGCCATGACTCCATTACTGCTTATACCCACGCTAGCTCACAATACACTCCTCGCTTGTAGTGTAGAAATAGCTTCAGACTCAGCTCACTTCATTTAAATCTCATGTCTCACAGGTTAACCAGCGGAAGGAGCACCTCGGTATCTAATTCTCACACAGTAAATTCTTTACATGACAACAAAATAGGATAGCAATTGATTTCAAAATGTCTAATACGAAGCCGTCATGCTGCTGATGTAGCATCGTAGTGCTATACAGATAGCATGTTAATTTTCAGCCGTCCGGCCAGCGCTAGCAATGTGCTCAGAAAAGCCAATTTTAATGAAGAATGCTCCTTTCAAACACATTTAATAACTACTTAATATTTGAACCTTTCACTTACTGCACTGAGAAAATGGATAGAGTTTTCTCTTGGTAACCAAAGATTTGCCCAACGTCACTGTCCTTCGTAGCAGAATGCCAGTGATGGCTCTGCACACCTGTGACAGCGCTAACGCAATGGTGGACCTGCAGACTCTAAACTGATTTGCGACCAACCAGTAACAGTCTAGATTTGCCAGATTCCACACAGCAATTGCAACTTGCTTCGCCATGGTGAGTGCAGGTCTCATTCTGGTGTCCTTGCGTCATAGGGCAGGGGCAAGCTCCGCACAAAGTTCCAAGGAGGTGGCTTTACGCATTCAAAAGTTCTGTAGCCACGGCTCATCATCCCAGACCTGCATAATGACGTGGTCCCATCACTCGGTGCTTGTCTCTCGCAACCAGAAGTGGTGCTGCACCGTGTGCAGTTGCTCTGTGAAAGAGCTCAGCAATTCAGGGCTGCTGTTTTGCATGGCATTCAGCAGGCTCCTCTGCTTCCTGTTCTGATTCAGAGCTCAATGTGTATTGTGCGACCAGCCGAGATGTCTTCATAATGCTGATAGCGACAGTGGAGATTAGAGCTGGATCCATGTTGTTGGAACTGGAGTGCCGAGAAGTAGTGAGCCAATGTTGAATGACGACAACGGAACACAACACCTCATGGGAACTTGAGAATTTACCCACAGTGCTCAGTGCTCCTCACCTTCTACCCAAGGTTCCTAGCGCTGGAACCTGACAAATGGCACGGTGGGAGAGGTGCCCACAATTCAATGCTCTTTATGGTGAAAATGCAAAAACCATTGTGGACACTCCTTTGAGTTATGAGGAGCGCAGCGTGTATGCGCAATTGCACTATAGATACAATGCATTCATCATAGCACAAGGGCTTATTGTGGAATGATTTTCTAGTGTAGACATGGCCTAACATTTATTCTCCTGTGATTGTGGTTTTTCCCTTAAATCTGCTGGCTGGTATTTTCAAAGGAACATAAAGTCTTGGCTACAAAGGGAAATTGCCTGGCATAGCTATTGTAGTATAAGCTAGTCTGCAATAGCTATTCCAGAATAGCTCCCAGTGTGGATGTTCTGTTCCGGAATACAAGTCATTTTTATTCAAGAATAGTTACTTCACTTTGTGAACTCATTCTGCAATAGCTACACCAGGCAATTTCCTGATGTAGATAAGACCTCAGGGCAGTATTTTTCAAACTTTTTTCCTCAGGACCCAGTTGAAAAAATTCATTTATGCCCATGACCCAATAATTACATCTTTCAGCAATGCATTCTAGTCTTTTGGAGGCGGCAGCAGGGGTCTGTGATCCAGTAGTGGGTCCCAACCCTGAGTTTGAAAACCACTGCCTTCAGGCAACATTTCCCAAACTAATTTGCCCACAGAACACTTTTGAGCTTGGAATATATTGATGGAACACATGCATGCTAGCCCAGGGGGAGGGTCTTTCATATCAAAAAATTGCCAGGTGTTGCTCAAAAGTTGATTAAAAAGAGTTTGATGCTAACAATATTTTTCCTTCTAATTTTTTTCATGGAACACCTATTCATATTGCACGGAACACCAGTGTTCCAGGGAACACAGTTTGGGAAACACTATCTTAGGGTATTACTTGTTCAACTCCCAATGGAATTCAAAGGGATTTAAATTACTCTCTTTTCAACAGCTTTCAGAATTCCAGCCTGTATTTCCCCCCCTCTTGTTCCCACATCATTCTTTTCCCTCCTGTTCTTCTTTACATATACTGTATACTAATTTTCATTTATATTATGCTGCTTTGTCCTCTCCGTTCTGGCAAACTTCTTGCAGTGCAGATATTTCCCTTTCATGAGAGAAAGCATTTGACAAGGTCCCTCACCAAAGGCTGTTATGTAAGTTAAGTTGTCATGGGATAAAAGGGAAGGTCCTTTCATGGATTGAGAACTGGTTAAAAGACAGGGAACAAAGGGTAGGAGTAAATGGTAAATTCTCAGATTGGAAAAGGGTAGCTAGTGGTGTTCCCCAAGGGTCGGTCCTAGGACCAGTCCTATTCAATTTATTCATAAATGATCTGGAGAAAGGGGTAAATAGTGAGGTAGCTAAGTTTGCAGACGATACTAAACTACTCAAGATAGTCAAGACCAAAGCAGATTGTGAAGAACTTCAAAAAGATCTCACAAAACTAAGTGATTGGGCATCCAAATGGCAAATGAAATTTAATGTGGATAAGTGTAAAGTAATGCACATTGGAAAAAATAACCCCAACTATACCTATAATATGATGGGGGCTAATTTGGCTACAACGAGTCAAGAAAAAGATCTTGGAGTCATTGTGGATAGTTCTCTGAAGATGTCCGTACAGTGCGCGGAGGCGGTCAAAAAAGCAAACAGGATGTTAGGGATCATTAAAAAGGGGATAGAAAATAAGACTGCAAATGTATTATTGCCCTTATATAAATCCATGGTACGCCCACATCTCGAATACTGTGTACAGATGTGGTCTCCTCGTCTCAAAAAAGATATTCTAGCACTAGAAAAGGTTCAGAAAAGGGCAACTAAAATGATTAGGGGTTTGGAGAGTGCCTCGTATGAGGAACGATTGAAAAGGCTGGGCCTCTTCAGCTTGGAAAAGAGGAGACTGAGGGGGGACATGATAGAAGTATATAAAATTATGACAGATGTGGAAAAAGTGGACAAGGAAAAGTTGTTTAAATACTCCCATAATACAAGAACCAGGGGTCACCAAATGAAACTGATAGGTAGCAGGTTCAAAACAAATAAAAGGAAGTTCTTCTTCACACAATGCACAGTCAACTTGTGGAACTCCTTACCTGAGGAGGTTGTGAAGGCTGGGACTATAACAATATTTAAAAGGGAACTGGATAAGTTCATGG